>CAIGRR010172386.1:0-13492 GCA_903798365.1 Fraxinus sp. 1973-6204
TCTGATAACTCAAAACTTTTGCCACACTTGCAAATTTTAATTAAATTGTCATAGTATGTACTTGTTTGGCTGTGCTTAAAAGTAAGAAAAAATTATATCGGAGTAACTTATTTTGTCGTGAATGTATTTAAAGTTAGGGTAATCTGATTGTCAATATTTTCCATAGAAAATGTGTTTTTCGTATAAATTTCTATTTCTGTGCTGTTTGATTGACATTTTTTTTCCATGGAAAATATTTTTCTACCTTTGGTCACATGACCATATTTTCCTCAAAATCAAGAAAAATATTTTCTTTAGAGGGAATATGATTTTATTTTCCAATGAATTCACTCTTTCTTATCCCATCTTCCTCATCTACCCACCAATAAAAAATGGATAAGTATAATATTTTCTAGATTGAAAATTAAATCAATCAATCACATTTAATTAATAATGCTTGCAATCAAACGCACACTTATTTTTCTCCCAGTTTGCTTTTCTTTTTCAAAATGGTGTCTTTAAAATTAACTTTTAAGCACATCGAAAAATGTCTAGAGGAATAAACTAGATAATTATGGTAGTTCGTACTTGTGAGCTCAGATTGGATCCAATCTCGTTTCATGAGATATTATTTTCTAAATTATTGTTAAATGCAGAGATGGATCCAACATTGAATTATAAACAGGGCTAGTATGTAGAAAAAACAAATTTATGCGTAATTTTTTTTTACAAGAACTTTTTTTTCTTATTCTAGAAAAAATAACAGGCATGCTCGGCCAGTCCCCCCTAAATCCTTCTCTGGTTAAATAGTTTGTAAGAATCGTGTCACAAAAACTGTGATGAAAATCCTTAAACTCGATTGAGTATACTTTATAATTTGATGTAGAATGATTTAGAAAGTATTTAAGCGTTAGTGAAAATATAAGAAAAATACATTGTTTCAAGTCTTGAAGTCTCTCCAATTAAGCTTTTTTTTTTTTTTCCTCAGCGAATCTTTAATTTCAAATATTTTTGTTTTTATATATTAATAATAATATCACTACTACTATAAAAGAGAGGATGACCAAATTGGTTCGTCACTGTTCATTATCTGATTTTGCTACATCAGAAATTTTTGTTGACTAATTGGTATTGCAATTGAATTTTTTTAAATATCTTATTTCTCCATAAATCTTTCGTATTAGAGAAGCATTGCATTTGATATTTTGTAAAATATCTTTTTTCCCATGTATATCATTTGTATTTTTTTCAGTCACTAATACGAGATAGAAATGATGATTATTGTTACCGCGTAAAAAAAAAAGAGAAAAAAAAAAATTGAAGACTCAGCACTATGCGGAGTAACACTCACACTTAAATTGGTTCGTCACTGTTCATTATCTGATTTTGCTACATCAGTAATTTTTGTTGATTAATTGGTATTGCAGTTGAAATTTTTTAAATATCTTATTTCTCCATAAATCTTTCGTATTAGATAAGCATTGTAGTTGATATTTTGTAAAATATCTTTTTTTACACGTATATCATTTATATTTTTTTCAGTCACTAATACAAGATAGAAATGATTCTGTCGTAGATTATTGTTAGCGCGTTAAAAAAAGAGAGAAAAAAAAAATTTGAAGACTCAGCACTATGTGGAGTAACACTCCGCACAGTGCAGAGCAAATGCTTCGCACTCCGCACAGTGGAGCCGTGTCTTTGCGTTGTGCAGAGACACGGGCAATCCATGTCTCCGCACCCGCGACGTTTTTTTTTTGCCAAAAATTATACTTATTTATATTTTACACAAATTATAATTATAATTTAACTTATTAATAATTTAATTCAAAAATATTAGAATATATTCAATCCTATACATACATGAAAATCAAAATTCCCCACGAGGGACGCTGCCCCATCGATTCCCACGACCTAAACGGCCGGCCGATCACATTCGGGACGTTGCCCCCAAATATTTGATGAGATTTTTCTTCAACATTTGCATGACTTTTCAAAATAGAACCATTCGTAAAGTTAATATTTTCGTTTTTTTATTTTTCATTAAATTTTCTTCCTTGTTCAGTGTGTACTATAAATATTCTGAAACGCTTAAAAATGATTAATATTCTCCCCATTAATTTATTCCTTAGAACAAATTTTGCCTACCAATTTTTTTTTATTTAAATCTTATTAGAATATTATCATTATTAAATTTTAAATAATTAGATAAAAACTTATTGACGTCTCACAATACCATTAATATTTGATACATTAACATCACCTTAAAAATACCAAAGTTCGTATATTGTACGGGCGTACAACTAGTTTTTATAAAAGAAGAAAAAAAAATTAAAACATTAAAATCATTTGCCAAACAGTCCCTTCGAAATGCCAGCTGTCAAGTAGAGCCAGATTAGCATGGACCTGTCGTTAGCGGCAGATCGAAACTTTTCACGTTGGGCTCAAATCTGCTACAGTCAATCTATCTACACTCGATTTTGCTAAACTTGTACATTTATTCCAAGTAAGTCCGTTCATCAAAAATTGTTATTAAAAGTATAAATGTACAATAAATTGAAGCACAGGAATTTCGATACAAAGAGATGTACTCTAGCGGAACGAGCCCACTAGTGGATTTCTGAGGCACCCTTCCTCTTCCTTGTTATTGCAATAAACAAATTAGAGGTCCCTTATCTTTAAAAAAAAAATCATTTTAGTCAAATATTTTTCTCCCCTTCAAACTCATCATTGGAGTTCAATTTCAATTCAACTTGGTCATCAACAACTTTGTCACAAAAAATAAGGGTACTTTCTTACCTGAACAATATGAAAGCCTATAATATTTTTTAATTATCCAACTGTAATATTTATACGTGAAACTTGTAAAACATATAGTATTTATTTAACATACAACTACTTTATAGGTCGACAGTTAATGACATGAATTTCGTATTAAATTGCAGGTTTAAATCGTTGTTAAGTCAACGTAGCAAATTGAAATTAAGAGAAATCTATACAGATAAAAATTGTCGGTAGAGAGAGACATTAAATTTTATGTTGAACTTGTCTTTAATGAACAAATCTCGACAAATTTTAACTTCAATGACTAGATAAAGAAGCAAATTACCATTAAGAGAAATCCACACAGAAATTTGTCGATAGTAGAAATCTACACAGATAAAAATTGTCGGTAGAGAGACATTAAATTTTATGCTGAAATTGTCTTTAATGAACAAATCTCAACAAAATTTTAACTTCAATGACTAGATAAAGAAGCAAATTACCATTAAGAGAAATCCACACAGAAATTTGTCGATGGTAGAAGACATTAAATTTTACGATAGACTCATCATCAATGATACAGAATTAATAAAGGTTGAGTGACTAAAATGAAATTGTGGTCAAAGTTAGGAGACCTCTAATGTTTTCCACCCTGTGACTTGTATCACTCGCGCACACAGATATAAATAAACACACCCCTACGCATATTCAGTGGAAATCTAGAGCGAGGAAATGGAAGAGGAAGTGATGAATATCGGTGAAGAAGTGACTGGGTCTAGCTTGACAATGGAAAAAGTCGCCGCTGCAAAACAATACATCGAAAATCACTACAAGAATCAGATGAAAAGCATCCAAGAGCGCAAGGAGAGGTATAACTGCAATCATAGAAAATTAGAAACACGCACACACATGTTTATTTATATATAAAATGAGTTACAAATGTAGGGTGGTAGTAGAGCATTACATTAATTATTTCGATTCGTGAATTTGATTTACGGTAGAGAAGATCCAGCACGTGCTTTGATTTTTGGAATTTTTTTGTAGAGGTTCTTGAATTTTTTTATTTTCTGAATTCAGTAAATTATAATGAATTAATTTGGGCTGCATGTGATTGAGTTAGTGATGCAAGTGAAAATATTCTTGAATTTATATAAATAAATTTGGATAAGGATAGAAGAATTTCTTTCTTAATTAGTCTAATTTATGTTGCATAAAGTCTAGTAATTAATTAGATTAGTTAGGAACTCGTAAATGACTGAATTTAAGTGGGGTTTTATGATAGAAGAATTCGTTGTAGTAACTTATTTGAACGACGGGAGATGATATTTCCGAGTTGAAGTTATTAGGTTTATAATGTGAAAGGAGTGATAGGATAGATGAATGTGAAGGAGAGTTTTGGGAGATATAATCGATCAATGGGTTTAAGTTTGATTATGGAGGTCTCGCAAGACAAGATCAGCATGGCCCATAGTAAAATGTATTGCTAATTTCAACAATAGTTGCAATTAGTTCTGCATCATTGAGGAAGAGTAGACTCTGAGCAGAACTTTTATTATTTCTCTGTCTTCCTGCTTTAGTGATGACAATCTTTTCCTTTTCTTTTGGTTTGTAATTCTGAACTTTTTGTTCAATGTATCCAAAGTTAACACATAGAAAATCTTGATTGGAGTAAGTTGATGTTAATTTTTAGCCAGTGATCTTATTGTTAGGCATTTAGTGTTGGTTGTTACTTTATCGCGGTGAAAGTTCTAAAGCCAATGGTAATAGTCTGAGTTGGATGGTAGTAAAGAACCAATGATGACCATCCGAGTGTTTGATAATAAATGCACTTTTGTCCTTACTCCTGACTCCTGAGGATATTCAAGTCATGCCTGATGACTTTAACAATGAGTATGATATCATTACAAGGAACAAGTGTTCATTCCTTAAATTCAGTAGAAACTATATAAATTTAACCTAAATAAACACGAGTAGAAAAGCTCCTATGAAACTTGTGAAATTCGTGAATATCTGTCATTAAGAACATGTTTGGTTAAGATTAAAAAGTTCGCTTATAAGTGAATAAGTAAATTTTCAAATATTGAAACAAATATTTTAAAAAAATTAGTAAGTTAAATAATTTGACAGGTAGGTAAGAGTTACTTTCAAAATAATTAACTTATATGAGAACAAGTATCCAGAAATATGTAGAAACGTAAAGTCACTTGGAAGTAACTTTTACTTTTCTTTTCAAGCTTACCAAACATGCTCTAAAAGCTCACTGCTCAGATCACTGGTTATTGTGCTTTGACATCCCAAAACCAAATGCATGACTTAACAAACAACAATTAGCCAAGCCTTATTCCCATTAAAATTGTGATCTGCTACACAAATCTTTTTCTGGCCACTCCATACAATCCATCAAAGGCGTTTATGTCACTTGATTTGAGAAATGGTCAATAACATGGAAGGGGAGCTACTTTTATTTCTAGTCTACTGGATTGATGACATATGCTAGTATGCTTTCGGGCATCAATTGAACCAATTATTGATATGTAGTTTGCTCAAACTAAATCAATATGTGAAAGAGAAAACCTGTAAGCCAGTGGCATTTCATTGCTTGGAATAAAACTAGTGGCTCGTAATTCTAGTGGGCAAAGATGATGATGTTGGCTACATCAGACATTCATTTATGCAGTTCATTTTAAACTGTGTTCAACACATGGAATGAGAGATGACATTTGCAGGCATTCGGGGATCCAGATCCTAGGTGGATGTTCCCAAGGAAATTTTTTAGTAAATAACCCTCAGTCCTCACATATGATTTTGCATCTGGAAAATATGTTTTGTTTCTTACAAAAATTGTTCAATATTTATGAGATTCACAATGTTATATTTTTATGTCAACTAACTTTGTTTTATGAAACATACAATTGATTTAATAAACCAAGATGCCAGATTGTATGGTTCTTATATTATGCTTTGCTTTTGTCATTTTGAAAGGCGTTATTGTTTTGAGCTAGCTCTCCCTTTTGCATGGTAGCCAAGAGATTTTACCATTCTTACCGTAAAGGGAAGAAAATACAGAGGATTTTCTCTACTTTTTGGCTGAAATATAAAACTTTCTTTTTGCCCACTTTGGTATGACTATCAGTGTCACTGTTTTGTGAGTTAAATCTTGATATTTTTACACCATGCTTTTCACGTCAGGTAATGGATTTTAGAATGAAAATTAGCATCTTCAGATGTGCCCAAAGAAGAACAGATCAATCTAATCAAGGCAAAGGAATCTTTGGGCACATATGAATATGCGAATTTTTGTTACAGTTATGTCAGTTAAATCTTGATATTTTACGCTTTTCACTCCAGGCGATGGATTCTAGAACGAAAATTAGCATCTTCGGATGTTCCCAAAGAGGAACAGATCAATCTAATCAAGGATTTGGAGCGAAAGGAGACAGAGTTTATGCGATTAAGGAGGAACAAGATATGTGTAGATGATTTTGAGCTTTTAACCATTATTGGGAGAGGAGCCTTTGGTGAGGTTGGTGATTTGCATCACAACTCTTTTCTTGAATATCTTATCTTTATATGTCTTGAGATCCTTGAAATTATGCAAATGTTCTTGTTCATGTAATCTTTGATTTGTGACAATGTGCATGATATAGCTTAGAAAGATAATTTAATCTACCACCCGTGGTATCTTGTTACTAAACTTTAGAGCAATCTTTGTTGGGGGGAAAAAAAAATGTTTCAAGTATGGCCATAAAGTCTTGTCATCAGATGATGATAAGATGCTGATTATTTTATTATCAACATTTCTTGTTCTACCCAACTTTTGTTGTCGATATTTCCATTTTTTCCTTATTTTAATTTTAATTTCCTACACTTGGGATTTATTCTTCTCAACCTGACCTTTTACTTTGCCAGGTATTTGATGTTTTGTATGCCTGCTAATTAATTTCAACTTTCCAGGTCCGATTATGTCGAGAAAAAAAAACAGGGAATATCTATGCCATGAAGAAACTGAAAAAATCTGAAATGCTTTCAAGAGGCCAGGTCAGTGACAAATATTACTATATCAATGAAACTCGCAAAGTTTCTTTCAAATTAGCATTCAACCCAATGCTTTCTAGAAGACAGATTTTTTTGTGTGGATGGGTGGGTTACAATTGAGTGATGCCACTTGAGATGAAGCGACCATGAGCACTATTTGTTCTTATATTGTGGCGTTGACCTTGAAAGTAAACAGTGGATGTGCTTCCAATTGTAGATATGATGAAAGGATACCTTTTGAAAGCGAAAGATAAGAGGACTAACCTTTCTATCAGTTTGTGATACTAAACAGCAATAGACTGAAGCCATAATTTTGACAGAGTATACAGAATGGAGTGACTGTATAACTGCAAAAACTTATAGTATTGAAGATAAGGTGAAGCTAAAAACTTCTTCATGAAAGGCAAAAGGCTGTTTGCTGAAGCTTTTTATATCATCAATAAAGCTAATTTCAGGGGATAAGTATTGCTTTTATATAAAATCAAATAACATGAGTCCTATTATCTCTCGTCAACTCTGTAGCTTACTCTTCCTGTCTTCTAAGTACTCTTTCCTATTTCCTACGAAGTGTTCCTAAAGAAAGAGAGAACTTGAAAATTTGAGTTGGAATTTTCAACATGACTGAATATCATAATTAAAGTATGAATTGTTCAGTGATACTAGTTCTATTTGCGTGCAAAAATCCCTAAGAAGGATGAAAACTTACCAGAATGACGTGGGAAGGAGTGGGTTCCTAATTCAAAGACTAACAAATTTTTTACAACAATAGATTATACCTACTTTCTAACTTTATGCCAACAATAAGTGGGTATATTTGGAATTCAACTTCCATTAATACCTCAGAAGAAAGACAAAACCCCAGGCTTCCCTTTCTTGTCCAATCATTGATGATGAGTGGCGGAGGATTGATCTGGTTCCTTTAAAATTATTGACAATAATTTTATTTCTCTCTATGTTTTAATCTTTGGAATGCAATCTAAAAAGTTTTAACCTGTAACAAGTCACAGGTATCCATTCATTGCATGGAATCTTGTGAGGACACGAGTGCGCTTGTGTGATTTCCTTTTGTCTCAAAAAAGTGGTTCTTTTCTCTGCAGGTGGAACATGTTAGAGCAGAGAGGAACTTACTTGCAGAAGTGGCTAGCCACTGCATTGTAAAACTGTACTACTCTTTTCAAGATACTGAGTATTTGTATCTTATTATGGAATATCTCCCTGGTGGTGACGTGATGACCCTGCTGATGAGAGAAGACACGCTGCCTGAAAGTGTTGCTAAATTTTACATTGCTCAAAGTATCCTGGCCATTGAGTCCATTCATAAACATAATTATATTCACAGGTGGGTGTGTTTTCTGGCATTTCAAGAAATTAGTGTATGTAATACCAAATTCACTTGTGAATCAGGTATCGTTCAATGTTGCAAACATTAATATTTTCTTTTAAATATCTATATTTCTTTTCTTTTTCTTGTTTATTCTCAGGGATATCAAACCAGACAACCTTCTTCTCGACATAAATGGTCACATGAAGCTTTCAGATTTCGGTCTTTGCAAGCCTCTTGATTGTAGAACTTTATCTACTGTAAATGAAAACGAGGCCTTGAGTGATGAGAATACAAGGGAACCGATGGACATTGATGGCCGCTTTCCAGATGCTGCCAATAGTAGTCACTGGAGAAGCCCTCAAGAACAGCTTCAGCATTGGCAGATGAATAGGAGGAAATTGGTGAGAAATCAAAAAACATGCTTGAAATATTTTTTTGTACATATCCTGCAGGACTGAGTATTATGCCTATTCTTATGTGTGATTAATGCCCAAAAGATAAGGGAAAAATAACTATAAGAAAATTGGAATCTTATTGCTTAACAGGATGGGTGTTTATACATTTACATGAAATTTGAGGGTTTTTTGTGTTAACGTTCTTGACATTTAGCACCATTTTGAAATTATGAAGGCTTATAATACTCTGTCAAGTCTTTTCCAAAATTATGTTAGTTCGACCGACTTCTTCCCCTTAACCTGAAATTAATGTCTTTTAAATTTAAATTCTCGCCCAAATCATGCGTATAATATAATCCCACGTTACAATTAAATAGTTTTTCACTAATTTGAGATGATTGAATGATTATGTGGTTATGGGAAGAGAAAACTACTCTTGATTTCTGGAGATCATATCTTCGTGTGGATTATTATGATTGCCGAGAAAATTTCTTTTATTCCACCAGAACTACTGAATAATAGGGGCATCCCCATGTTATATATTGATCAAAAGTCAAATAAATGACATCTGTGCAAAGAAAAGCTTGGCAACGCTCAAATAGACTTGGAGACTTTAAAGTGAACCTTTGACCGCTGCACTGTGTTTGTTAATGGCATAAACTGAAAACATTCTAAGTCGTAACTCTGAGACTTTCAATTTGTTTCTATAAATTTCAAGTGCTACTTTTCCATCTCCACATTCTTTTAGTTTAGACCAGAGGCGTACATCTGCCATTGATAAGATTGAGGGATGGTACTATCTGATATACCGTACTTTTTGATTGCTTTGAGTAATTATCTTCTTCTTTTCTTGTTATCTTTCAAAAGGCATTTTCAACTGTTGGTACGCCAGACTATATTGCACCTGAAGTGCTATTGAAGAAAGGATATGGCATGGAGTGTGACTGGTGAGTCTGTCCTTGTGTCTTTAGTTCAATTTCTATCATTCTCGTGATAGATCAGATAACTAATATTGACATGCATGTTGAAGTACAGTTATGCCTGTACCTTTTGAATATAGGCAGCTTACCAACCTGGCCTTTAACTGGGGAGCTGAACTAATAGAAAACCTGGTTATCGCTGATGTATACTATAAAATATTTCCCTTTTCCCACAGATTGCACCTATTGGATTCCAAACTTGTGTAACTGCTGTTTGTCCGTGTCATATCATAATTTTCAGTACTTTGCACTTCATTAACTTATTGAAAGTAATTTTCTGATATAAATGTGGTTTTGGAGTCTTGAGGGAACTCAAAATTCTCTGTGGAGAAATTTGAGCATCTGAAGAACTGCCGTTTCTTTGGATTTGTGATTGATTGTTGAGTTCTATATAGAAGCTGAGCTGCTTGGTAATATTTTGGCTGCTTGTGTTGTACTAAGGAGAGAGAACTATAATGTAACTTATTTATTGCTTGCCTTGTTATATCCTCTAAATATGCTGCAGGTGGTCGCTGGGTGCAATTATGTATGAAATGCTTATTGGCTACCCCCCATTCTATTCCGATGATCCAATGACCACTTGCAGGAAGGTAATATAAGTTGGCATGTGATATGCTATGAGTTTGTTTCCCCATAATGTCTACTCCTATATTGTGTTCTTTTCAGTTAGCTTTGTTTGTGGGTGTGTTCAGATTCTACTCATGTTACCGCAATTTAAGAGTGCCAAGAACTATCGAACTACCACCAGTTTGGTTTTAAGTTAACAGAGATAAACCCGAAACTTCTTTCATGGACACAATTATATTACCTTCCGAAAAGTGCCCACACAAGTAGGAACCCTAGTTTAGAATTTGTTAGGCATAACTTGCACCTCCAAGTAAAAACTCTTTAGGTTCTTAGCCAGAAATTTGAACCAAAAAGAAAATAAATAAATAAATTATCCACTCCCCCCTTTCCTGAAGATGCTAATTTGAGCCCTCAAGCGAAAGATCTTATCTGTAGGCTATTATGTGATGTTGAACATAGGCTTGGTACTGGAGGAGCAGGACAAATCAAGGTAAATTTTTTGTGAATTAGTATCTCTCTCTCTCTCTCTCACACACACACACATGAATTCAAACCCATTTTCATACTAGTGATTGTGTATCAGGCTCATCCTTGGTTCAAGGATGTAGTCTGGGAAAAGCTATATGAAATGGGAGCAGCAATTAAACCAGAGGTTAATGGGGAGCTGGATACCCAGAATTTTATGAAGTTTGATGAAGTATGCTCTCATNACATATATATGAATTCAAACTCATTTTCATACTAGTGAATGTGTATCAGGCTCATCCTTGGTTCAAGGATGTAGTATGGGAAAAGCTATATGAAATGGAAGCAGCATTTAAACCAGAGGTTAATTGAGCTTTTGAATTTAGATGACTATTATTTCTCTGCAATATTATTTTCATGGAGTTCGTACAACTTGAATCAAAGATAAAAAAAAATAAAAAAAAATTAAACCACATTTTATTTTGCTTCTATGACAATTTTATAAGCAATCACAATTACATTGAAGATAAAGATTGATTGGTAGGATGAGTTGACTTTTCCTTTCATCTTAATTTAATTTGTTTATTGAACTAAAGCAAGAACATTTTAATCTCTATATCAAAAGCTTGACCATTTTAACTATCAATTAAATTGAAACCATCCAAAAGGACTAATTATGCTCATTAAGTAAAAGGTTAAAATTGTTTGCGTCAAGATTAAGAAGTTAGGGACCATGTGAAAAACAATGCCATAAGTTAAGGACCTTTTTTGCCAATTCCCCTTTATAATGTAAACTTTGCAAACAACTTCCAAACATGCTTTGCTATTTTTTTGGGTGTATAGCATGTCTTGGTAAACAAGTTACTTATTTGGATAAAAGAAATCCTTTTTTTTATGAAAGAGAAGAGTTTCACTTATAATTACTTCAAAAATACTTTTGTCAAAATTTACTAAAAAGAAGATTTGAATTAATAGAAGTTTAAGTTACACGTTATCAATCCACGATAAGAAAACAACTCTTCTACTTGGAAAAAACATTTTTTGATAATGCTAAAATAGTTGGGTAAATTCTCGAGTAACATAAAATATGATCATTTGTCGTCTTATTCTTGAACAAAAGTTTTTTAATAAAAAAAAAGGATAACTTACAAGGAGATTATAATAAGATGAGAAATGTGAATAATAAATGACTAGTAATTTGATGTGTAGTTAGGTCGGCATCATGAAAGTCAGTTCGAGTATTTCAATATTTGGAATCATCCCTAACACTTGCATTATTTCGTAAATGGAACAACTCAAGTCCACTTAATTATTGGAATCGTTCCCAAATCTGTTCAATTTTTAGTTCGATAATATTCATATCATTTTTTTGAAAAAAGAAATCGTTAGGTAACAATATAAATATAGCCTAAATATCAATAAGAAAATGTTATCAAATACATATTTCAACACTTACTTAATCAACTGCAAATAAGCTACCAAACAGTATCCAATTTCGATTGCGGCGTTATATGCAACACCTCAAGAAGGGGTCCGTGGAATGAGCAGCATGTAACATACAAACAAAAGTAATGTGTTTCAATTATTCAATTGAATCAATGTGATTGATTATTGTACTTAATAGCTAGCTATTTCTCGGGTCTTTGCAAACTTGTTATTTTGTTGGGTCAGATCATTTAGTCTGGGTGAATAGATTGTAAAACTCTTTTTTATATAAAAAAAAGGTTATATAAAATGACAAATTCGATTTCAGAATCGGATACCTAGTTCAAATATCGCTCGAGATTGGATCGATTTTTCGATTATGGTTCTTTTTTTTTTTTTTTTACCGAATTGGAACCCCTGGTTCTGATTTGATTTTGATTTTGATTCTGGTTCGAAAGGTTATATTTAAGTTAAGGTATGATATGAATGAATGAAACTTTTAAGTTTTTTATTTATCAACATTGCCGATTAGTAAGAAATTTTGAGATTTTAAGACTCATGTTTGAACAATTTTGACGAATTCTAAATCATATGAAAATCGGCAAAATTTATGCCATGTCTCTCTTCTTTAATATATCGTTTATTTGCACAAATATGCTTCGAAATTTAAGAAAATTCTATTTATAAAGAAATCTTTTTAACGTGAAAAAAGTTTTCTTCCATGTTTTCTATCAAATTTAAATTCTTGCTTAAAATTTTACAAGATAATAATATTTTCCTTCGAGAAATCGACCACTTCCTTTGGCAAAGTTGATAAATTGTGATGCTAATTGTTATTCTCATCAAATGTACATATAAAATCTCGTTGAGTCAAAGTGTATAAATCAATTTCTTATACACTTATTGCTTGTTTGGATTTCATTATCATCTCATTATAATTTCAAGGTCAAAATCAAATATTAATTTCATCAAACATTCAATAAGACAAATAATTACTATTCATTTCAACTACCCATTTCTATCAAATTATTCTTCAAATATTTTCATTTTGTTACACTAATTGAGCCCTTCATAAATTAAATAAGAAAAAGTATTCCAAAAATAAATAAGAAAATCATTGATATCTTTCTTTTCGCCAACATGAAAANCAAATTATTCTTCAAATATTTTCATTTTGTTACACTAATTGAGCCCTTCATAAATTAAATAAGAAAAAGTATTCCAAAAATAAATAAGAAAATCATTGATATCTTTCTTTTCGCCAACATGAAAAGTGATTCCACCAATTATTCTTTCAGAAAGCGTGTTTTGTGTAGTGTCGGTAGGGATGACAAAAAAAACTCGTTCAACTCGATACCCGTGGTGCCCGTCTAACCGGGTAAATGAGGCAAGGGTCATTACTCCAAAACGAGAAACATAGTCCTCGCCCTGTTACCTGTCCCATTTTAAGTTAATTTCAAATTTAAGTTTTTTATCGAACAAAAATAATAAATTTATCATCATTTTTAAAAAGAACATAAGTTGTTTTTAATAAATTAGTAAAAAAATAATAATATTTACTA
>CAIGRR010172451.1:0-15384 GCA_903798365.1 Fraxinus sp. 1973-6204
TATCCACCACATTCAAAACCAAAACGCAAAACACATCTCAAATCTAAACAACCAAACTACACTGCCTCGCCCCTACAGTAGCGACCGCCACCCATACACCACCACCACAAGCACTACCACCCGCTATGGCTCGAGCAGAAAGCTCGAATGGAGCCTCATTTTTTTTGGGCGGGCTCGGCTCGGCTCGGGCCCAAAAAAGCTCGAGCAGAGCCTGAGAATTTTTTTCGACTCGGGCTCGACTCGTTGACATAGCTAGGGCCCCTAGTATTTCATATGTGATAGAAGCATATAGAACTCCCATATTAAGTAAATCAAGGCAAAACTTGTCGCCTGTCGGGAGTTCATGAGCACCAATGATCAAGATTCAACCGGGTGAATATTCTAGCAAAAGCACTCATGACTGCTAAGTTTGATAAATTCAAGGAGCAACTAAAGATTAAAAATTAAAAGTGAAAGACTAACTTCCAATCTTTCGACATTGAAATATGTTGAAGACTACTAATCTAAAGATAACTTTGGAACAAGAAGCTTTGGCCATGCAAACTTTAAGTCTTAGCTTTGGAAGATGGAAATCCCGCCTAGGTAACTAGAAGCTCCACTTTGAAATATTAAGCCTAAAATATTAATTTTTGAATGGCTAGTATACTTCCTAACAATCTAAAACACTTCATTAATGCCTCTATAGAGAGGCTAACGCTGTAGTATTGAAGAATCACTAGTAAAGTTATCGTAAAACTCCACTATGTAGAGTGACTTATACCGATTCTACTTATAATCAACCTTAAAATTGCATATTACAAAAAAAAGTACCTAGTTTCTGCACCCAACAATTACTAGTGATGATTCAACATTACAAAGTTGACTTCTTTACATAAGCATCAACGAAGTGTTCTATAATGTTACAAGACTTCATGGTTTCTAACGCGGGTTTCCAAGTTCAAGACTTCAACTTCCAATGGTCAAAACTCGTATTTTCCGAAGCCATCTTAATGTTGTGGTCTTTGATAACCTTCAAATTTTTTTGAAGATTGCAAATTAGTATGACTTCTTATCACCCCCTCTTAATTTGCAATCTTCAATTGTTTCAGGTTGGAGCTTCAAACTCTCTCGTTTTCAATGACATCCCAAAGATCTAATGAGATGAAGAACGTTTGCAATTGACTGCTCCAATATTCTTAATGCTCTCTTTCAAAGACAAATGACTTGGTGAATATGTGAATAGAGAGGGTTGAGTTTAATGCCATTTGATTGAATTTCGGCAATAACCAAGGATATTGCTATAGAGAATAATTCACTAGAAAGATGGACAAAAGTTTCTGAATTAAATAGTTTTGCTAAATATTTTAAGATTTAACCTACTCTTAATACCAAATTTGTTGGGTGCAAAAGCTAGGTATTATATTAAACCTACAATTTTATTGTCGAAAAATTTTAGGATTGATTACCAGAGTTGTTATAGGTCACTCTGTATTTATTGTTTTACGACCACTTTACTCATGATACTTCAACAATGCAAATGTAGCCTCTTTATTGAAGCATTAATGAATGTTCTAAGTTTTTGGGGATTATACAAGTCATTCAGAGATCAATATTTGATATTTGATATTTCAAAGTGGAGCTTCTAGTTTTTAAGGCAATACTTCATCTTCCAAAGCCAATACTCCAATTTTCTATGGTCAAAACTTCATGTTTATAAGTTATCTTTAACGTAGTATTCTTCAACATATTCTAATGTTTTTAAAGATTGCAATTTAGATATTGACTTTTAATAGTAAATTAATCATAAAACAGTAAAAATAGTAAATATTGAGTAAGTTGTAGCTACTCTTTGTACTCAAGGAAAATAGTGTTTGCTGTAACAACTTTCATAAAATTTCAATTTATGAAATTCAGATTTCTCAATTATCTAGCTTCTCAACAAGAAAAATACGCTAACAGGTTATCAGAGTACAACAGCTTAAATATACAAGTAACACATGTAAAAATAAAATTACGTAGTTTTTTATGTTGTAACAGAACTAGAAAGTTTAAGAAGTTTACTTTTTATGCATACTGTACTATTTAAAAAACTAGAGAATTGAAAACAATTGTTACTAGCCTCAGCAACATATTACTTACCAACTACAAATTGCAAATCTAGGGGAAGAAAGATAGTTCCGCTCAAAAAAGTTTAACATTCCCAAATCACTAGAGTACAAGTTTGGAATGATCCTGTGAATGCACATTTTTTTCCTGGATCAGATTTAATGGTAACTTTAAGGCCTCGTAAATGTGAAGAAGAAAAAGGATTCAGGAATTAGATAATAATCAAACCAACTAATGCAGCCTTGAAAGCAGAAATGTTTAAAAGGGTGAAACAGGATCTATACAATCATTTAAAAGGTAAGCAATCTATTATCATATGATATGGCAGAGTATGAAAATTGTACTCTGCATATGTAAAAAAACCAACTTATCTAATCTTTTTATATATTGCCATCTAAATTGGCTTTCATCAGCACATTTAGCTGTCTGTCTAATACTAGATCCTCAATAAGTGAATGATCTCTAGTACTTGATAAATTTTTTGTGAAGCAACTTGATTCTAAATCTCAAACTATGTAAGTTTATAACCAATCATGGATATCACTTAGAGAACCTCCTGCTGTAGTAGTACTAATTAGAAATGGAAAAATTAGCATATACTGAATGTACTTAAAAAAATTATTGTTCACTTTTACAAGTTCATATTATTACTCTTAACAGAAATAGAGAATGTTAAATAGTGAATCCAAAATTTCAAATAGAACTCATGAGTTATAATAATTTTAAAATGCCTAGCTGTTTGCTTTATGTGACGAATACATCTGGTCTCATCTCACCATCCTATTATGAAACAAATGCATACACTCAGTAAATTTCATATTGTATGGTTACAATTATACCGTATACATCCTATTCACTCGGTTAAAAATTGATTTCATGACCTCAACCTTCATGCCTGCTGCAAATAGATCTATCTATTCTCTGACTTTATAAACTATACCAACAATCATGCTGTAAAAAGATCAAAATAGTAACAGATCTACCAATTTTCATTATCATTTATGACTGGGGAAACAAAAGTCTCAAGGTCTTGACATTTATGAAAGTGATGCTAATGTCAAACCAGCCCACCGCCTTTTATTACATATTGTATTCCTTCGGAAGCTCGATCATTGTGATAAATTGTTCCCGATATTGCTACTTTTCTTGTATTATTACACTTGACTTGTGAACAGATTGTTCATGAATGCAGATATCTATTAAAGAATTGTTCGACTCAAAGATGAGGCTAAAGACGTCAGATTTTATATGAAGATAATAACAATCAATTATCAAGTTTGGAAAATCAATAGTTAGTAGTGACGCATAGATTGCTTACCATGTTAGAAGAAAGTGCTTATGGATATCACAATTCATTTTATTAAATAAGAATATTTGATATCCAAGAGCACGAGCAGCAAACATTTATTGTTCCAAAATGATATTACAACTTCTATTAAAGCTTAAGTTCTGTGTACTTTTTTCTTTTCATTTTGTTCTGTGGGGTAGGGGTACAGAGGATTAAGTTAGTGTAAAGATGACAACACGCTCCTTTATTCCTGTATCATTAAGACCATAAAAAAAAATGTTTGTAGTTGTTTTTCGTAGCTAAGTATCATGGCTGCAGGAATTTTCTTTCCCTTAGTACTATGATCCACTGTCACTCTTACTACGGTTGCATGCCATGTCAACACATATGGTGTCGTGTAGCACACCAACACTCTATGACATGGATCAACAAGCAACATGCCATCTCCTATAATTTTTCAAATTTCTAATGCTGGAGGGATACTTCAGGAGCATTCTCGGGTGAGTGTTGATATGATGTGTGGTGTTTCCTATATTATAAAAGTATATAATATAGTTATATTATATAAATATAAATTTTAAAGAATTTAAAACGCCATGTCTTTGTCTTAATGTGTCCATGTAACTTAGCTGTTTTATCATTTGAGGTTTCGTCATGCTCCAATTTCAATTTTACACAAAATGTTTGCATTATTGAGGTAGGTAATTGATAGCATCAAAAGGAAGCTGCTCCTTATATCATCCATGTGATGAAAGTTGCAGATCATTTTCTCTCAACAAGGCGTACACGTGATTATAATAACTATAACTTGGTGTCAGCTTCTTTGAAGACTTGTACAAATTTAACAATTTCAGAATATTATACACGTCACATAAAGAAAAAAAAATTAACTTATAGGTCCTATCATTGAACACCACAAAGGCTGCTATAAAGTATTTATACACACATGTTATTGTCCACTAAATCTGCTATCTAAAACTAATACATAATCACCAAGAACTAAGTCGTGTGTTATTGAGATAAATATGTATGAAAATGTTCATGTGCACCAGATAGAGGGATTGTATGTTGCATTTGAGAATTCAAACTTCCTGTAGGCATATGTTCTACTTTTCTGAATACTTAAGCAGTGCATATAACGAACAACTAAATTCAGAGAATGGGTGAATTAAAAACTAAAAGATCTCATGTGTGAAATTCGAAAGTACACAAAAAATGAGAATGAAAACAAATTAGAAGTTACAACAATACATTATAACAGTATCAACTCCTTCACCTTTAACATCAATCTAAAGGATTACAACACCAGCAGTAATCAATCAATAATAATCAACGGTGCAGTAAAAAAATCCTAGCAGAAACCAGAGTGCAAAGATATGCGGACATCATCATTATCCAAATCTTTCAACAACCGTCACTAATTAACTATTATCTTTTGCATCCCTAACAAGCTTTAGAACTTTATTAGATTTATAATAACAAATTACAATAAAATTAATGAGCAGACACCTGGGTTTCATGAACGATGAAATCGAGCATTGACCTGCTTAGGTTAAATGAATGACAAAATCAAGCATTGTGGTCGCTAGCTTTAAATTACTAACAGGACTTGCTCCCTTTTGGATACATTAATATCTAGAGTTACTGAAGAAATCCATCACCTTCAAAAAGAGCAAGACCAAACAATGTACCATTTATACACTAGTAAAGACATTCATTTTATTACATGTCTATAGTATAGCTGACACAACATGGGCGGCTAGCGCAGCGTAATTTTGGGCAAAAAATTGATCCATGAAGAAGAAACCATAGTACACACAATATTAAACATTCATCTTATTAGGTTTCAAATATATTATTTGGCAGACAATTGATTCGTGAAAAAATTATATTATATGAGGTTAATTTGGACTTTATGAGAAATCACGCACTCTAAACCAATGTTCAAAAGGTGGGCCTAGGCATGAGGCATGAAGACCCCCATATGGAAAAGTAGTAGAAAAGCAGTCAATCCTATTATGATCGTCTATAATGTGGGCCTAGGCGCCAAAAGGCATGCGCCTTCGTATTTTTTATTTTTCTTATATTAAATAAATTAAATAAGTAAAGGGAATTATTATTAATAATCTTAAAATAATAATAAAAATGATGAAACTGCTTATTACGCGTAGGCTTGTAAAGCTTGAGGCTTGAACTTACTGCCTTGACATGCCTTACACCTTTTAAAACCTAGCTCTAAACATGCATATGTTCAAAAGATTCAAAAAAGTTGTATATTTCTCGAAGATTAAGATTTAAAAAAGTGCGCAGGATCATGTTTCTACACTAATTCAAAAATGTTTTGGCGAGCGTAAATATAAGAACCATACATATATATAAGCTAAACATCTTTTTCCATTATAATTACTTCCCCAAATTTTTTATATTATATACAAATTTGGAAATTATTATTTTCGATTTACTCTTCTCCCCCTACTCCTTGATTTGTAAATTAATTTATTTTGAGAGTAAAATAATGAAGACCAAGTAAATGGTAGATCACAATAGGTGTCCATTAAAGAAATATCAGAAAAAAAAAAGGGAAAGTCTATGAAGGCCGAAACTCTACTCCTCTGGCACGCCAGAGAAAATAAAGGGGGCATATCTTAAATGCACATTAAAGGTGAATGCAAAGTGCAACTCTCTGCCACAATGACGTTGCCAAAAAATAACAAAATTGACAATGATCTTTTA
Source organism: Fraxinus sp. 1973-6204 (assembly GCA_903798365.1). Classification (NCBI taxonomy): domain Eukaryota; kingdom Viridiplantae; phylum Streptophyta; class Magnoliopsida; order Lamiales; family Oleaceae; genus Fraxinus; species Fraxinus sp. 1973-6204. The sequence continues at coordinate 6,107 of CAIGRR010172451.1, forward strand.
CCTGGATTATTTAACTTTCATCCTTTTAACCGAGTCGGCAGGAAAAGCCAGAATTCCAGCTGGCAAGTGATACGTTGCAGCAACATAACTTGCATGTAGACCCGTGTCTCTTGTAACAAAGAAGTTTCATTTTTACGGATTACTCATACCTCTATATCCTTCCACCTAATCCCCACAGATTTGTCCTTACCTATACCTATGTATTTCCCTATGCCTATTTAAAGCAAAAACTTGAAATTCCTAAAGCATGGTGTGACTGCTTTCTGCTGCTCTCTTGTGTGACTCCACATTAGTTTCATTCTTCTCTTTTATTTCATCCCAAATCTTTCACCATGAGACACATAGTTTTTCAAGATCCATTGAATGAGACCTATGATGCAACAAGAAGTCTTAGCAATCTTTGGGAGAGTATACGAGTGCCAATTATCGTGCCTATTCTACGCGTTGCAGTTTATATATGCATAGTGATGTCTGCTATGCTTTTCCTTGAACGGGTTTACATGGCAATTGTGATTACATTTGTCAAGTTTTTTGGGAAGAAAAGATACACCAAGTACCAGTTAGACAGCATAAAAGAGGACCTAGAAAAAAACAACAACTACCCTACAGTGTTGGTTCAAATCCCTATGTTTAACGAGAAAGAGGTAAACAACTAGAATATCCTTTGCACTGCTAGTATCTATATACACTTTATTAAAGGCATAGACATGCATCAAGCATACAGCACATGTATACAGAAGCATACAAATTCTGCATTCATTTATCATTCAGAAAGGCTAATCATTATTAATCCCCATTAAGTGCCTATAATGACCACAAAGCGTTTTCAATCAGCCAAAAAGCACTGGCAAATGAATTTTATAATAGCAGCATGTAAAGCATGCTTACAATTATAAAGCCACGTGCAATTATTATTTTGGCAGGTTAAAATGATTTCTAGATGCGTACTTGTATAAAAGAAAAGATACAAGTGACATGCTCTATTAGTTCTTTTTATACTAACATCTTACAGCTTTCAGGTCAAAATTTATTCAATCATGAACATACAAACTATTAAATCTGGATAGCAATTCATACATCCTTTTACTTTTTTTTTATCTGCGTTTAATTTGAAAAACTGAAAAGAAGAATATTTCTTCCAAAAGAATTAGATAAATTTAAAAAGAAGCTCAAAAATGAGTATCTGAACCATGCCTGGCGAATATCAAAAATCAATTAGAGTTAAAAGACAAATATCATTTTTAACAAATCACAAAATAGTACCTTCAAAACTTCTCTTTATGCGTGTCTGAGTGACCGTGCATCGCTTTGCTGTAGAAGAAACAATGAGGAATTAAAGGTCGATAGACGAGATTTAAGTGATTTTTCTACAAGAAGGTTAATGATCCTTATTTAGATAAATGAACAAGATTAAAGTAAAAAGTTGCCTATTTCCCTCTTTAGTTTATCATTATTCCCATGTCATGCAATCTTAGTGAATGTTAAATATAATTGCTTCCCCTCCCTTCTAACTTTCAATTCTCAGGCATAAACATTTTGTCTCTCCTTTCATAAGGTAGAATATATCTAGTTGGGAATTTTCATTTATGTTTAAGCAATGAAGTTTCTAAATGGATATTTAATATAACTTTGATGACCCAACATGTTTCATTAATATATTACTGTTGTCGACATTAAACCATATCAATAACTGTGTAAAGCCATCATGTGTCAATTTAATAGAGTGTAATTCCAGTTTGCTTGATGAATCCCATTTAAGGTAAGTTTTACCACAAGCACCAGCTAGATAAGGAACAGATAAATCCTATATAAAACCATATAATACAACCTAACTTGGTCTGCATTGATTTATCCCAAACATTCATGTCTCTGATATCGATGCATATAAAACATAGAATATACATAATCACCTGAAAGCTTCACACAAACAAGCAAATTAAACGAAGAAAATAAACATGAATTCGTGATAGATTTTTCATATGGACAAACAGTTGGGATACAACACACTGTTAATCATGTGAGAGCTCATACTTTGAGCAAATATGGAACTTAAAGAAAAGAAGAAAGATTTAATTTCTATTTCAAAGAATTTAAACTAAATATGAGTAAATAAATCCAACATCTTCTTTACGCCTAGGTTTACAAGCTTTCCATAGGAGCTGTATGTGGGCTTTCATGGCCATCAGATCGGCTCATTGTGCAAGTTCTTGATGATTCCACCAGTGAAGCCTTAAGGGTATCCTTTTGAACCAAATGTAATCTTCAATGTAAATTTTAGTAAAATCATGTATCTGTGCAACGATTCTGGAGAATATATGTGCAGGCAATGGTAAAATTGGAGTGCCAAAAATGGATGGCGAGAGGGGTGAATGTTAAGTATGAGACGAGGAACAACAGGAACGGATACAAGGCTGGTGCTCTTCGAGATGGCTTAAAAAAGCATTACGTTGAAGATTGTGAATTTGTTGTGATCTTCGATGCAGACTTCCAGCCTGAAGGAGATTTTCTCTGGAGGACTATCCCCTACTTACTTGAAAACCCAGAGCTGGGCTTGGTTCAGGCAAGGTGGAAATTTGGTAAGGCATATGACAGTAATATATATACTATAGTTGAAAGATCTCTAACTAGATTTACCTCCAATATAAAAGTATGCCGTACTCCATAAATGAAGATCAGAGATAAAAGACAGAGAGTAATTGGTTTAGTTAACATGTAACTCCGAATGGGTAATGCAAATAAAGTAAACTAAAGTGGATATTCCTCGTAACAGCTTCAGTTGCTCTAAAAATTAAGCATGTTTTCAAGGTATTGACAATGACTTAATTTTTGCAGTGAATGCAGATGAATGTATGATGACTCGGCTCCAAGAGATGTCATTAGATTATCACTTCACCATTGAACAAGAAGTGGGCTCCTCAACATGCTCGTTCTTCGGATTCAATGGTTATCAGCATATCATGTTTCCCTTTAAACATATTTGTTTGCTAGCCAACTAGTAAAGTAACAGAGGTAACAGAGTTAAGATGTTTACATGAATTGCAGGAACTGCAGGAGTCTGGAGGATCCGAGCAATAAATGATGCAGGCGGGTGGAAAGATAGAACCACAGTAGAGGACATGGACCTTGCAGTCAGAGCTGGCCTTAAGGGCTGGAAATTCCTCTTTGTGGGTGACCTCGAAGTAAGCATCTAAACTATCACTAAGATACACTATCTGCAGTGCGAAGTATGATTCCTCTAAGTTGAACACAATTTACCTTCCATCAGGTAAAAAATGAACTACCAAGTACATTTAAGGCATACAGATATCAACAGCACCGCTGGTCATGTGGACCCGCTAATCTTTTTAGAAAGATGTTTATAGAAATCATCACCTGTGAGGTATTAAATCTACAATTGTTTCCTTTTACTTTCAGCAATAAACTAGTGGTATGACACTGAATTTGAATTTCCCCGAGAAAATTCAGCGTGCCTTCCTAATGTTTGCAGCGCGTATCACTATATAAGAAATGGCATGTGATATATGCATTCTTCTTTGTAAGAAAGATCATCGCCCACTGGGTCACATTTTTCTTTTACTGCGTTGTCATTCCTGCAACTATATTAGTTCCAGAAGTTCATCTTCCGAGGCCACTAGCAATTTATCTCCCAGCGTGCATCACCATTCTCAATGCAATTACCACTATAAGGCATGAAGATCCAGATAAGCCAAATACAATTTCCTATTCTTCTATTTTCCACAAATCTCTCTAAGAATTAATTAATTTGAAGCCCTGCTTACTTTGTCACAGATCTTTACACCTTCTCGTCTTTTGGATATTGTTTGAGAACGTTATGTCATTACATAGATCCAAAGCAGCCATTATAGGACTGCTTGAAGCCAACAGAGTTAATGAGTGGATCGTGACCGAGAAGCTGGGTAATATGATGAAGCAAAGGTTCAGCGCGAACACAGCAAGGAGGCCACGATCACGCATAAGAGAAAGGTATAATGTCCAGTATGTGCTTCATAAGCACCATTTCATTATGTTGTAGTGTTGATCAACGAAGGTTTGGTGATTGAAAATGGAAAGGCTAATCGTTAAGAGATAAAAACACGATGTCTTTCAGATCATTAAGGTATAGAAACACCCAAATGTGCCTACAGACATGAACCCACTATGTTAAAACTTTTATTATTTTCTTGAGTAACCAGCAGAATCTTTTGTGCATCAAAAATTACATCTACGAATGGAGGAATCATTATTTAGAATCTCCTTGACATTGTTGTGCACTAACTTCGCATTTTGGTTTTAAATCAGGATCCATATACTGGAGCTTATAATGGGGATGTGCTTGCTGCATTGTGCTGTGTACAACATGTTCTATGGGAACAATCATTTCTTCATCTATCTACTGCTGCAGGCAGGGGCCTTTTTTATAGTTGGACTTGGATGTGTTGGAACAGTCATACCCAACTAAAGATGATGATGAAGATGAGCCGATGAAGACTGGTTTTAATGACTACCTAATAGAGTACTATATACATGAGTGTCAGGAGTGTTTGGTTTGTTACTCTAGTGTATTATACAATTGTACAACAAGTCCATGCCGTGTTTGGAATAAATAATTTGTCCAGTGAGATGGAAATCTTATGCATGTGTTTAGCATTATTAGTTAACAAGCCATTCTAATGTAGAAAAGGGTAATTCTTTATACCACCATCAGATGTTCCTCAATCCAGTAAATATTTACTCAAACATCTCAACCATAAACCTGATCGAGTATCCAGTGTTCAAGGTGAAAATAAAATTAAAATAAAGCAAAATACTATTCATTAATTAATAGATTTTTCTTTTTTGGGCACGGAGAAGGGGGAGGAGTCATTCTACCCTACTGGTCGCGATACTCGAACTCATGAGAGGAAATCAGTATTTCTTCCAACCTATACAACCTGCTTGGCTCATTGATTGGTCAATCCCTGTTATACTCTATCTTTATAATCTAATAAACGAAACAACATCTGATCATGAGACTTTCATAACATAAAACTGACAATTATTGAGAGAAGGGTTCGTATAGTAGATTCAATACGACATAACTTGAAACCGAAACAAGAAATTTGGATCAAGAACTTGCACTGGGAGGCTAAATTGTACAGACATCTACTGAGAAGTAAAAATGATGTGTTTGCTTTCCAGATGTAAAAGGTTTGCTGCAGAAATGGTTGCTTAACTGTCTAAATGCAGAGATCTTAGAAAATCCCAGATTCAGGCATAACATAATTTTTCAGAGTTTTGCAATTTCTTTTATAAAATATATAGGTGATATGTTAAATAAGTTTTAAGATTACTAGATTAAATTTTTTATGTTGAAATTAGGGACGGTACTAAATCTGAGATTAACAAATGTCATCCAGCATTTCCATAATTAACAAACAGTGTCCCTTTTGTCTCTTTTTAAAAAGGGGATAGATGGATTTCGCCCCTCCCTCCAAAAGGAGGCTCAAACCCCAAGTTTCGCTCTTATCACTTGAGCTAGGCCTTGGCCTTTAATGAACAGTGTCTAACATTCATGCATAATACTACAATATTTCACACTTAACCAAATGGAATATAGCTGACTCCAATTAGCCACCTTTCAATTGCAACAATCCACCTAGATCCCATGAAATTCATTTGCCTGTCCTCTTGTGGGTATCCAGATAGTTAAAATCATACACAAGAGGCACCTAGAGAGAGCAAAAGGAATATTAGAGTGCAGATTTTCTTGCAAAGTTTGCTTGTTTAAAGTCCCAAATGTTGAGATAAATCATGTCACCCCAGCAACAAAGAACAATAAGTGCAATCTCCTTAGCTCACTAGAGAGAAGCTATGAGAACCCTTATCTTTGAGGGTTGAATTCTAAGAATTTGTGACCATGAATAAATCAATATCCATTGCCATTTCTAGGACGCTAGGTTGGACCGCTTCATGACTTAATGCACTGGAAACAAGTGATCAACTAACTACATTAATCAATTTCATAATAGTGAACTCTTTAGCTTCCATAATCATTCACAAATTTATACCTTATTATATATTATGGATCAAATCCTTATGTGTTTTTTGCAGTTTATTCAAAATAATCTAGAAAAAGATCCTGATTCCGATTATGGGAGCCTTAACCTAAATGCAGGTCTATGGGATCTTGAGTCAGATTCTATCTTGATGTAACAGCACAATTACATGTTCAGTACAAAATAGGATAATTCGAAATTTTGACTCCCGAAGCTGTGCAAACAATCTTACAGAATTATGTCAATAACTAGTTTTCAATAATGTATCTTCACAAACGCAGTCTAATTTGGTGCATGAGTGGATTCAAATAACTATGTTAACCAAATTTAGAAATATATAAAGATTTCATCCGGTCATAGTGATATATGTTAATTAATTAAAAATATAAGCCAAATATAATGGCAAATTCAACGCTGGATATTTCATAATCAACAAACATAAACATACCCCTAGGAACATGAAGACGCGCCACAAATGTATCAGAATTCTGCCTGTACAGCAGCTGGAGGAGATGGTTTACCCCATTTTTCTCCAATTTCAAGCAGTTGATAAAATCGCACCTACTGATTAGAAAATTGTGGGCGTTGCTCGAAACCGCAGTCCGAAAACGGAAGNCCTGTACAGCAGCTGGAGGAGATGGTTTACCCCATTTTTCTCCAATTTCAAGCAGTTGATAAAATCGCACCTACTGATTAGAAAATTGTGGGCGTTGCTCGAAACCGCAGTCCGAAAACGGAAGAAAAATGTGTAATTTTTTTACCAGCAAGAAACTATTATGTTCCATGGGTGAACAGAAAGGATATCTTTCATGTAAATTTTGCGAGACTAGATTTTGTAAAAATTAATTAATTATTTTTATTTTTATTTTTATTTTAAAAAATGTGTGATTAAACCGTGGAGAAAATTTATGTCAAAAAATATATTTGATTAAAATTAAAAAATTAGTCGTTATTGTTAACTTTTATTAGACAAGTGTAAAACCCAATAACGACCATATTTTCAATTTTAATTGGATTTTAATCCCTAACGAACATGGACATATATTGGTTAGAGTTATAATTCAACAAAATGCTTACCAATATATATCTTTAGGGAAATAATGATTTATTATTATATTTTCTTATGCATTTCAAGAAAAATATATTTTATAGTTGAACATTTTATAATTTTATTAATTTATTTTAGCCCATGCTTTGTACTCAGTTTTTCAAAAAACTCAAGGCATATATTCACTTTACTATTTTCAAGCCATTTTTTATTTTTGATTTTTTAAAACAGTGAAAATGCGTTCTCTTTCATATTTTCGAAAATACGTTTTTAAAAACAAGTTAAACATTTACAAAGAAAATCCAAAACGATGTTTTCAGTTATAAGCAAACCAAAATTTTCAAAACGCGTTTTGAGTATTTTCAAAATGCCAAAAGAACACATTTTCAACAATCTCAAAATGGACACTCAAAATACAGAATTCAAAACTCAAAACACAAAATTGAAACAAAGAGACCCTCATTTTTTTTTTCAAAATTAATTTTCAATCACGCATTATCCATAAAATAATTTTATACGGTAAATTCAAAAAAATCTTTTTTTTTTTAACCATGCATTTTTCAAAAAATCATTATTTCAAAACACATTTTTCCCCATAATGGTTTTGGTTTGGAACTTTTTCAAGTCGTTTTAAATTGTTCGTTTTTAAAATTTAAACTTTATTTTCAAATCATTAATTTAGATCCATGTGAACCCATCAAAATTCTACTTCTGAATTGAACCATTAGGTTTCTTAAAAACTTCTTTATACCAAATTGAACATTTCACCTAACTAAAAAAAATATCTGTACCCAAGGTATGTGATTTATTAGTTCAGTTTATGCTTTAACAAATTTACTTAGTCGACTTTTATTGCCTCTTTAAGAATAAATAATAATTCACGATAATATTTTTTTGCCGTAAAACTATGATATAATTATTAATGATTATTTAGTTTTATCATAATAGAACAGAAACGACATCTTTCATGGAAAAAAAATGCTTGTTTCATTACTCCCGAATAAGACAGTTTAATATAAATCACTATTCTAGAAGAATATTGTGTTAGTATCACTTTAAACAAGTTTAACTTTGATAAATGTGTTAATACTTTTCGTCGTTCTTTTGGATACACTACAAAAGTTGACTTGTTAAAAATCTAATCAGTAAAATAAAATGGGACAAAACATAATTTTTTTCTCGATAATTGCCATCAGATAATGGCTAACTTCGCCAAAACTGGATCAGTGGTGAATTATTTGGAGAAGTTTGAAAGGTTGCTTTCTGTTCTCTAACTCAGGACAGAAAGGTTAGTAATAGTTTCATGAACGTAAAAATTGATATAATTTAACCTCGTGATTATTACAGTAATATTCCTGAATGTTTTGTGATTTTTAAGGAAAACAATAAATATAAATAAAAGAGAAGGCCGTTCCATCACACAACGTTTAATTATTGGTCGAAACCAGTTATAACTGACAATTGAATACGTGAGCCCAAATTAGAAAAAGCGTTCCATCGCACATCTTATTATTGGAGCAAACCATGATTAACATGTTTCTAATCTAAGCAACACTTAAAACATTCATTTTATTTTTAGGACAGTCGTGTTACTCATAACACAATTAAGGGTAACATGGCCCAATTTAAGTTACAATTTAATTTATTCGTTCAAATATTAGGGATCAACCTGAGATATACACATAATGATATCTTTTCATTCCTTCCCTCGAGAAAATTGACAAAGACGAAATTTTGTAATCTAAACAACTCAGTCGAGAGCCTAATAACGAAAAAAGGGAGTCGATCGCTTAGAACTAAGGTGGAGTCATTTACATTACAATAATGGTTAACTCACCCACGAGTCTCTATCCATCATCTACTTTTGGTCAAGAAGTGGCATGAAAGTCAAAGGCGTCAGCTTCAATATTAGAGGAGCCATGCTTTATGTCACGGCTCAATGACCAGGACATAAAGGCGCCCTTGTTTATGTCCCGATCATTGAGTCGGGACAAGGGGCTTTCCCCATATTAGAGCCCGTTTGAGCTCAATTAAAAGGCTAAAAATACATTTTGGAATTTTATATGGATGGAAAATATGTGATTAAAAAATAAGAAAAATTTTGGATTTACGTGAAATATTATTTTATTAAAAAATGTGTAGTTGAAAAAAAAAAATTTTTAGAAAAGATGGGAATCAAAAGCAAATTTTATCAC
>CAIGRR010172642.1:0-12042 GCA_903798365.1 Fraxinus sp. 1973-6204
AATAACAAAGTCCGTGCATTGCACGACCCTAACTAGTTTGATAAAAAATAGAGAAACTCGTGAATCAGTAAGAAGCGAGTCAAATCATTAACAATCCAACTCGTCTTATAATGATAAATAGAGGCCCTGAAGGCCCAAACGTTCCAGTCAGTACTCACAGATTTCGATGTCGCTTTAAGCCGCTGCCGTCGAATTCCTAGAAAACACTCAAACTTCAGAATAAAAAGCGAGCTCATCGATCGGTTCTCCTTCTCCAGAAACCCCTAAGCGGCAGCTAAGATGGGAGACTACAGCGACGCCTTACTGCGCAACCCGAACTCCGCCGTCCAGGCCCGTGCCAAGGCTCAGAATCGTAACAATGTTATGCAACTCAAGCTTGTACGTGCTATTCTTTTGTTGTTTGTTTGTCAGCTATTTCTTCAGTTGTTGATTACTTGAAATCGTGAGACGGATTCTATAGGAGTGAGGTATTGTTAATTGATTTAGGGTTTCAATTTAGCTATGTATGTTGAGGTCATATGAAGGGTTATTATTGTATTTTTACTGTGTGAGTTGATGACGGCTTGACGTTAATTGTTTATTTAGCTTTTCGTTATTATTTATTCTCTGGACCTTTGGTGATCTTGGATAGAGCTTAATGATTTGACGGTGTTAGAGCATCTTCAAGAGATTATTTATTAAAAATAAATTTAGAATAAAAAGTTTTAAGTAGGTCTCTTTATATTTAACATATAATTTTACTAATACCATAAAATATTTTATTTTTTTTCCCAATCTTTTATTTTCACTACCTTTCCTCCAAGTTATTATATTATTTTCCTCCATTGAAAATTGAAATTTTTTGAATGCGTTTAATTATAGAAGGTGGGTTTGACTATTCAAATTCAGTGAGTCAAACTCACTTAATCCACCCTATAAATTAAAATGTTAATTTAAAGAGTCTTTAGAACATAATGTTAATCTCCAATGTTCACCCGTTCGAGTCCCTCGGAGCCATTGATGTGAGTACCTGGTCGTAAATTTCGGGGGCCCGTGAGATTAGTCGAGATACACGCAATCTTGTCCGGACATTCACGGTTATCAAAGAAAAGAAAAAACATAATTTTAAGAATTCACTCATTAAAATAGAGAGCATCATATGTTTAAAGAATCTCTTGTTATGTGATTTGTTTTTAACTTCTCAGCTGCCAATAACACTGTTAGTGGCTGCCATGTAAGGAATTCTAATGTTATATAGTATGTAGTTATATTTGGTGGCTAAGATGATACATGTAGAACATAAAAATTAATTACATTTTCTGGTGTTGATATCTTCTGTTTTTAACTTATGGCGGCAAAATGTGCGTTCGTTCTTCGCTTTGTCTAATGTGAATGAAATGGTTGAGTTGAGATTTTGATTGCTTAAATTATTTAATTGTTATAGAAACATATTTGTGAATTACATTCCTTATATGGATATCACTTTTAGTTTATTTATTATGTAGATTGGTCAAAGTCATTCTACTGGATTGACGCCAAATCTTCTTAAACTATTTGAGCCCCGTCCTCCTTTGGAATATAAGCCAGCACCAGAGAAAAGGAAATGCCCCCCATATACGGGTCTGTTATTGCTTTAAGCTTGCTGAAGGTTTAACTAAGTTGGAATATGTCAACTTAACGTATATTTACATGATTTATTTTTGCCTGACAGGTATGGCACAGTTTGTTAGTAACTTTGCTGAACCTGGTGATCCACAATATGCTCCACCTGTCCAGGAGGCCGAGACTCATGTAAGATTTTATTTGCCATAAACCTCATGTACCTTTTATTTTCACGTAAAAGGTTTATATAAACATGCTTCCTTGTTGAAGGTTTTCCTTTTGAGCGGTTGTCTTTACATATACAGGAGGAAGGTCTAGTTGTGTTTTTAAGTACTTGTACAAGTTGGATGAAACTTGTATTATTTCTTTTTATTATTTTTTAGTGACTTGATTGTCCTTATTCCCTATGTAGAAGGATGTCTTGTGCTATTCAACCTGTTAGAAAGATGATTTAAAATTTATTTTACATGAATATTACTTTTTGTGTCTATATCTTGAGGTTTAGCCTTTTTTTGAGCCCCATTTTGTCAAAAAATCATTTTTTCAAAATTCATTTTCAACCGCACATTCCACAATAAAATAATATTACATGTAAATCAAAAACTTTTTCTTCATTTTTAACCACATATTTTCCAAAAATCACTATTCAAAAATGCATTGTTTCTCGGCTCAAACAAGGGCTTAATATCTATGTTATCTAAGTGATTCGGATGCAGCAGCTCGTGACTTCATGGTTTAGAGAAAACTGGCATGGAAGCTATATTTTTGGAAACTTTCTGGAAGAGTTAGTTGGCATATATGATTTATATCAGGAATATTGTTGCAGTCAATATTATGTTTAATTTCTCTCATTGTTTTGTTGGAAACTGAAGCTTCTACATGGCTAATGATATAGTGAGGCCTTTTTTGTGAGATGAGAATTGTGCTTATGCGTTGTGTTAAACCTTTTCCTGTAGTTGATTTATTTTAACGGTTAAGTACAAGTGTAACCCACGTCCTTGCGTTTTTTTGTGGTATTTTGCCTGGAAGTGCCACATACCTTATGTTATTTTCAAAGCATACATCTGGACGTGTACATTATTATCTTCTTTTGGTATATTCAGGCGCAAAGAAGAGCTAGGATACACAAGATGAGGCTAGAGGAAGGTGCAAAAAAGGCTGCTGAGGAGCTGGAGAAATGTGATTTGACGCTTTCTATCTTCTATTTTACCAAATATAAAAAAAGATCAAAGAAATTTGATTTTCTTGGATTTAAGAACCTCGTATTATTATTATTTTCTTTTGTGCAGATGACACAAAAAATGATCCAAACATTTCTGGAGATCCATACAAAACGTTGTTTGTAGCTAGACTTGTGAGTAATATTTTCCTTTTGAGATTAGAATCTTAGTTACTGTTTATTACTTCCATTGGTTGACTTAATATGTTATCTTTGCAGAATTATGAGATGACAGAGAGCAGAATCAAAAGGGAGTTTGAGGCTTATGGGCCTATCAAGCGGGTAGGTATTATAGAGCAACCCAATAAGGGGCTCAGATTATATTGGCTTTTGGTTCGGTAAGAGTTTCACATGTGGTGGCTGTGTCCTATCCTCCTTTTTGTCTTTTCAGGGAAATATGTTACATTATTTTTCATTTTTGCATTTTAAAATAGTGAAAAGGAACGACGAACAAAAATTTGAGTTTATCTTTTATATAATTGTGATGTAATGATTTCAAATAGACTTCTTAGTAACAAGTAACACATGAGCGTCATTTTTTCACTCTGCATATTGTTGTTTTCTGCAATAATATTTTAAAATTTTGCGATTGGCTTACTTGGCATCACGGTGTAAGGTGTACTTGGCATTTTTAGCATGTTTAGGATAACAAGCAATCGAATAACAGTTGAATGGTCTACTCAAGATTGGAATTATTTCCAGGTATTATTTGGTCTCACTAAACGCCTCTTATCCTTTTCTACCACTTCTGAATTTCTTGGACTCGAAATCCTCTTTAGGACTAGTTACTTTCTATAGTTTTAGTTTCTTGTTTACTTAGTACGTGCTGCCATTCCAGCTACTAAAGTTCTACTTTTGGATTTAAAGGCTATCAAAAATGTTTCAGCCATTTGGAAGGTATCCCGGTATTGACATGCTATTCATAGTTAATTTATTATTATCTTGAAAATTCCCTGGTAAGGGGACATTAGTATATGTGGCAACTGGTAAAATGGCACACGGTTTTTGCAACTCTAGCTGTCACAGTGATGCGTCTCGCCTGGGAAGCTGTATGATTGAAAGGTGAGCACGGCTAATTAGGCATTGTGCCTGGCTGCCGTGCCAATAGGCTTTTATTATACTAGTATTAGTACGGAACAATATTAATTAAGTGTTCTTTGATGCAAAGAGACTCGCTTCTGTAATTATATCTTACTGATCCTCTCCTATGAGTTTCAGGTTCGGTTGGTTACAGATAAAGAGACAAATAAGCCTAGAGGCTATGCCTTCATCGAGTATATGCATACACGTGATATGAAAGGTCCCCTCTTCTCTTCTTTCAGACTTCTTCGCTTCCTTTTGTTTCCCAATTCTGGACCTATTTATTGTAATTTGTGCTTGCATCTATGCAGCTGGATACAAGCAAGCTGATGGAAAAAAGATTGACAACAGAAGGGTTCTCGTGGACGTTGAACGTGGAAGAACTGTTCCTAATTGGCGACCTCGCAGGCTTGGTGGTGGGCTGGGAACAACTCGGGTTGGAGGTGAAGAAGTTAACCAAAGGTACACGGAGTTAATAACAATAATTGCCACATAATTGGACTTATATGCATAAGTATATTCCTAAGTTCATTGTGATTATTTTATCATAATGATGCATAATGATTGCTAGGTTAGAAATACGAGAGGGAGAACGATAGGCATGTTCAAATATTTCCATTTGAATTACGATGGCAGTAGTATTTTCTAAATGACTTGGGGTTTTGTGAATTATAATATCAACCCACACATCCATTGAGTGTCCATGTCAAAGATTTGTTCGATTTTAGACAATTCAGTTGAAATATGAACCTAGCATGTGCATTACATCATTTTTAGTCTTCTGTTCCATTTATACTTTTTCTCCTTTCCTCAACATACTTTTCTTTTCTGCCTTTCCTTCTATTGTTTTATGGCATTATCTAAATTTTTCTGCATAACCATACAGATCAATGCTTAGGGATCAGAAATGCTGTAATTGCTATGTCAGTATTCATGGTTCAAAGATTTTCATTTCCATGGTATGGTTTTCAAATTAATGATGTGAGAAGCTTGGTTCTTGCTTTGGGCCACCTGTAGTGTCTATAGGTAATAAGTGCAACTGGTTCTGTGCTTGAAGAGAACTTAGTTTGAGAGAATTGATTCTGTCCTTGGTATGGTGGTAAAGGGAATCAGTTTTCATAACAGAAATGTTCTTTGCGTGAATTAAGTGCTCTGTGCTCCACTGGTTTATTTATGACAAGAAAGTGGTAATTTTAACCCAGAATATAGATTGAGAAAATAAACAAAAAAGTATCCTCCAGAGATTGTCACTGCCTTTAATCAATCAATGGCTGCATGCTTGTCCATTTCTCTGGCATGGAAATTCAGTGGTGGTTGGTTTTAATATTAAGGCGGTTAACAAGATAGGATAGAACGTATCTCATTACGTAAAAATGTGGGCAAGGGAGGCACTGCCATCTCATTTGTCATGGGATGATGTAAGTTTGAGATGCTTTAAAAGGAGTGCCAATGAGACAGCTCCTTTTCATAATATGTGATCAGCTAAATCTTTGCTTGTTATGTGCTTAAGTAGTAAGATGTATAAATATGATTGGTGAGTAAATTTTTTTTCAAATATTGTGATCTGAGTCCTTGGGTACTTCCCACTATGCATGCTTTGGTGCTCCTATGTTACCTGATTCTAGGGGAAATGATGCTTATGTAGAAGGAGATTTCAAACACCAACAACAAAATACTGAGCGTTATTCCCAATAGATTTGCAGCAAAGAAAATTTCAAACTCCACATGAAAATCAAAATAATTACTTGTGTTGTGTGGTGTTTGCTTACCATTTTAAGTGTTCAGTTCCGAGGACACGTCTCTTCCAGGGTTTATGATATCTTGTTGCCTGTTGGTTTAGGTCTCTTCATTTGCTGACTGAATGTTGTGTTGTACTTTATTGTATCTGCTTCTTCTCCAAAGCTGATTGGACTTTTTGTGGATTTAATACTTAATGTTGATGGCTTGATGCTCTGTATGAAAATAATTCTTTCGATACCTTTTTCTGTTATTTATAGTTATTTGTGGTAAATGAGCCTGACATGTCGTCATTGTACTTGGTGCATTTTATATGCTCCAATTGTTTAGTGCCTCTGCATTCTAAGTGACCAACCTTTGAATATAATATATCCTTGAGATTTTTTCATTTATCAATCGTACAGAGAGCAATTACAGTCTAGAGGAACATCTAGGTCTGAGGAGCCAAGGATACGAGATGACCGAGACAGGTAACTTCTGTCTGTTGATTTCTTTCATTTTTTGTTGCTTGTATTAGCTGTCGTCAATAATTTTTCTCCCACCGTCTGAACATGTTGAGAGGAATGAAAGTCTCAAAAAGAGTTGTGGGTGGTTCTATGATATGGAGTAAGTAGTGCAAAGTGAGCTATCTTCTTTTAGGCATTTTGTGTCTTACTTCTTAAGGACTGTAAAATATAAGGAAAAATTGAGAGAGGTGTTGCGTAACTCTTTACACATCTTTGTCATGGAATCTTCTCAGTTCTCATCACTTTCTAATGAATAGAAGAGGATATCGATTTTATCATTTTAGTCACGTCTGCATGTTAGCATCTTATAAATTTTATTTTTGATGACTGATGCACAAAGTTTTACGGACAGGGAGAAATCTCGTGAAAGGGTAAGGGATGGGGAGAAATCTCGTGAAAGGGTGAGGGACAGGGAGAAATCCCGTGAAAGGTCTCATGAGATCTCTAATGAGAAACCGAGGGACCGTGATCATAGAGATGATCGACATCACAGAGATCGTGATAGAAACAGGGACAGATACAGGGAGAGAGATCGTGGTCATGATCGGGAACGTGACCATGACCGAGAGCTAACACGAGACCGTTATCGTGGTCGAGACCGTGATCGTGATCGGGAACGTCGTGACCATGATCGTCACAGTGAGAAGGAGAGGGACAGGGATTATGAAGATGGTGATGACCATGATCGAGGGCATTCCCGTGATAGAGATTATGACTATGATCGTGTTGATTCAAAACACGAGCGAGACCGTGATATGAAAGAGAAAAACAATGACCGCGCGGAAACAGAGGATAAACATGGGTGGCATGAACAGACTGAGTACAGACATGAACACCCAAAACTAGAAGCTGATCATGACGATGGGCACTATGAACACCGAAGTCGAGGACACTATGACAATCCTGAAGCCCCTGCAGTTTATGACCGCTATAAAGAAGCTGACCATGATCAAATGGATGAGGATGATTATCGTTATGACCGAGATACATCTGAACCACAAGAAAGGGACCGTGATTACCGGCGTTGAGACATTTACTGTCTCGTGTAGTAAGAATACTAAATGTTGTACAAGCTCTGAACTTTCTATGCTTCATGATCTTTTTGCTTGTCCTTTATCAGTGCTATCTTATTCTCACTTTCAAGTTTTGTTGCAGTCACGTTTTCCTTGAAGACATACTTCTGGTGGTATGATCTAGTTAGAGGCTTGGAGGCCATTTTCTTTATGTTTTAGTAATGTTCCATATACTTAATCTACGTTATGTGACCTATCCCTGCGCTGGAAAACATAGATGCCCCTTTTGTTGTTGGCTTGTGATCAGTATTCTATTACTGAAATTCAAAGTGAACCTGATCCGCATTTTCTAATTTCCTGTATTTGTCTAAATGACATGATTTTGGACAATTTTTAACTCGAGTTTGGTTGTCAAGTGCTTGATTTGGCTACTTTAATAATGATGTGCACATTCTTCTACTGGTTAGTTGATTATGATTGATGCTACGTTAAAAGATAGGGCTATTGAGAGGGAAAATCCTCCTGTCGTGGGGATTGAATTACTACAATTAAAGTGCGTTACCAGTCACTATTATCAATGGTTGTTGAGGAATGTTGGTGTCACTGCGCGGCTGCATTGAAAGTGTCTTTTGCTGATTGTGTACAAGTGATTGCATGTTATTTTACCCCTTTATAATATTTAAAATTATATCCATCCTTTCCATTGTTGACATTAATTTATGGGTTGTGCTATGGGTACATAATACACCCCTATGGGTATTTCCTTAATTTATAGGCTCCATTATATAGCAAAATGAGTTCTTGGGTTCTTATTCAATTTCATTATTAGCATTTAAGTTAACAAACTTGAGTTTTCTTGGCATATGGGTATTCAGGTCTCGTAAACCCCCTCCCTCACCTGTGTCATATCAAATACAAGGGGACGCATTGTGGAAGTAGGGTAAGTTAAGTGCAAGATTTGTGCTACTTGTATGCCTAGGTTTAGTGGTTTACTACTTGGGTGACAGAATACAGATGTGACATTTCTTCATATTTGGGAGTAGTGGGGATGCAAGCGGTCAAGGTTGAAGCAATTAAATTTTAAAGCATATTTGGGAATTGTATATAAATCGTTTAAATTATAAATATATAGATATGAGTGGTTAATAAGTGGATAATATTTGTGAATTTCTCAAATTGTGTTGATAAAAAGTGACTTGGTGTTCATAAGCCATTTACAACCATGAGCCAAACATAAGTTTAATAATGACATCTTATTGGTATAGGCACTTCACTAGTATCTCATATTTGGACAGATTTTTGCAGGTAGTTCAGTCGAGTGGTTAGGTGCCGAGTTGGTCTTGAATTGCGTGGTTAGCTTGATAATTAGCCCGTTTGGTTTATGGTATGGGCACTTAACTAGTATCTCATATTTGGACAGATTTTTGCAGGTAGTTCAGTCAAGTGGTTAGGTTTGGTTTATGGTACGGCCACTTGTCTAGTATCTCATATTTGGACAGATTTTTGCAAGTAGTTCAGTAAAGCGGTTAGGTGCAGAGTTGGTCTTGAATTGTGTGGTTAGCTTGATAATTAGCCCTGTTTAATTTAGTTAAATATCAGGTTTTTTTTATAGATTTTGATAAAAGTTGATGAAATATATAGTTAAAATGTCGATAAAATATATTTTAGAAAATGGAGGCCAAAAAGGGTAATAAGCATTTTGTTCATATTAATTTGAAGGAACCATCTTTGCACAACGTGATGAACACTTTGAATGAGTGACTATCCTTGAGTGGGATGAAATTTAATCCAAAAACATGCAAGTTCGCTCCTTAACAATTGTGTTTCATCCGGAAGAATCTCATCAATTGCACATATCGTACACCACGATTCATGTTGTATATTACCAGTATCAGATCACTGAATACGTGAAAGATATATTTGTTCCATAATAATTTGGGGCGGATAAATCAGCATGGGTAAATATTCCGACAAACGAATCTGAATTTCAGCAGTACGTCACCTCTACGCAATCCGCGTAACTATTAGGATCCGGCAAAATAGTAGTAAAAACTAAAATGCAGATGAACGAGGAAAAGCTTCTTTCATGGATCAAATTTGCTACCAAATTAGTACCCAAAACCCAAATTCGGAACAGTATTCCATAAATTGCTTTCCCAAGGTAAGTTCGTTCAAGACACAAAAAAAGAAAAAAACACACGCTCACACACACAGCATTTATCCATGTTTGAATCAGAAACTACGATATAGCAATATTAAACCTAGACAAGTTCATTTGGGATGGTAACTTTGAGGTACAAATGCTACAGGTCGATATCTTCAAGGCTAAAAACTCGCTTAACTCAGGAAGTCATTGAATGTTGCAACACGTGAAGATTAGAGGCACACAAGGCTGTTTACATAAGGTATGTATCTTGTGTAACGACCTGTAGATGGCATGCCCAGTGTTTTAGTTTCTTTTGTAAGCAAGTCATAAACATACAGTTTTCCGGCCTGCTGAACCAACAGCTTGTTACCTGCGGCAGCAACCACATCCAGTTCAGATACAGGCCCACCAATCACTTTCTTGTCAAGAAGTACTCTTTGTTTCTCTTCCCACATGCTGGCGCGGGTGCTCATTTGCATGGTATTACTGTGGGTATTAGCCAATACTTGAACCATTATAGAGTACCCAATAGCATAAGCTGAGCAAAGTTTTCCATTCATCGTTCCCAAAACACCATTTCCTGATTGATAGTTTCGGAGCATTTGTGATCTATCTTTTGTCAGATCATAAGCTAGAATACCCCTTGATTTCCAGTAAACAACCCCATCCACATGAACCCCTGATTTTGTTTCCACAGAATATGAAGTAAAACAAATCTCTCCCGAAACTTTCCAGGATCCTTCTTTGGAGGAGTATATCTCAAATTCAGTCGCATCATCAAAGTCAGCAGATGGAAAGGCACAAACGAGCTTATAATCAACCTCAAAGTTGAGCTGGGATGGTTCAAATATGAGCACAACTGAAGGATGTAACCCATGATTAGCATTTGGTTTTGGAAGTTTCTTCCACTGCTGGGTAACAGGATTGCAAATGTAGTAGGCTTTATTCCCAGTTTGAGATTGGCAGCAAAGCAGTCCATTGGATGCTGACAAAATGTCAATTGGCTCAGGCAAAAATCTCAAAGAGGGGTCCGGTACACCACAAGCTATTGGGTCGTCGGAGACGAACGATGGTAGTTCTCCAGGTACTTGGCTAAAGAAACCCAAGGTCAAACCACAACAAATTGACTGATTATGGGCAAAGAATGGAGTTGATATTTGAAGTTTCCAGCCCCTACAAACACACAGAAACCTGGAAAGTGATTTTGCAGGTAGGAAAGGAAGGGCATGTTCCCTTATAATATCGCTGAGGTCCATATGCATCTTACTGTTCAGCATACCAAGAAATTTGTCCGGCCTTTTCCCACGATCCATTTACTCGTAATTAGATAAGTCCTACTCCTACTTGATACTGCAGCCACAAATAAAAATTATATACAGCAGCCGATTGCTAAAATAGAGTAGAGAGAAATCATGATAGAGGAAACAAGTTCGTAGTTTGTACTTCCTAAAGCTATTATTTTACCTGTACATATAGAAAATATTTAATTATTTTAGTATCTGCAGGTAGCTAATCTGGTATAAAGTTCCAGTACACAAGGATTCACTTTTTAAGACCGTGAGAAGGATTTCAGTTGAAGTCATTTTTTCTGTGTCCAGTATAACTTCATGAATACTGCTCCAACGTATCGTTTATCCGTCAGCTGTGTAAAACGAACACTCCTACTAGGGCGCTATGTGTCTGTGTCGGACGTGTATTGTGCCTTGTAGGACACTGTCACACCTCATATACTCTTAACATGGGTCCAATAAGCCACATATTGTACCCTATTTTTTACATATTTATTAAATTTCTAGTGCTGAGGGTTACTCTATGGACATTCCTCGAGAAAGTGTTTGACAAGCCATGTAGTGTTGTGGAGCAAATTAATCTGTCAAATGATCAATTTTGACATAGCATCTTACGCAGCAACAAACTAACAAAATTTGGATTTTGGGCCATCATGACCAGAATTCTGGCTCCACAATTTTTAGATAGGAAAAATTGATAAAATATGCCTATTCTTAATAATTTAATGCATTTCGGCTCAACTACCTGTTCCATCAATCTGCTTAGTCCATTAATGAACTGTGCTCCACTTTTAAATATACAAAACAGGCTATGGTCACTAGAGACAATCATTTCAAAGGACTTGAAAAAAATGGACATGGTTGATGTAAATCAAGATCAAAGTACATAACAGAAGTTTATTCATATAAATAAGAATGTATACAGAGACGACCATGCACATCAAAGGTAACTGAATGAATAATTACCCACCCAGGAATACTCTCATAACTTTCTGATTTTATGTTCATAAAATTTACTTTTGTGAATGCAGTTTCATCCCCATTTCTATATCTTCACAATTACCTCTGCCAACAATTACAGTATGGTCAAAAATCTTATGCATTTCACAAAAGAGTAATGTGTTTCGAAACTCGAATTTAAATTGAGAACTCTTACAAAAGGTTCAAAGAAAAAAAAATGATGCAATCAATTCACTTGGACTATCGCAACTATTTCCAAGTTGGCTTTGTTACAAAGCTGAAAAATGCCACCAAAATAATTAGACTAAGGTGTGTAGTAGAATAGAACTCGACCAACATGAATAACACAAATTGCAATTCCCAGCCAAAGCCCATGGCAAAGACCTAAGTAGCCTATGCTCTGTAGATTTGACTTATCATTAATATTTTATTTTTAATTATTGGCTTTTAATTAGAGTGGTTTGAATCAAATGGATAACTATTGCTGAGTTGAAAGACAAATTCTACATCA
>CAIGRR010172663.1:0-10790 GCA_903798365.1 Fraxinus sp. 1973-6204
TCATATTTCTTCAAAATTCAACAATGAAAGGCCCAAATTGTACCATTCTTTTCTTGATTCTGATGATTTAATGGCTTTGATGGGGTTTTTAATCAATATTGGAGGTGGGTTTCCTCAATTGGGCTGGGGACGGTCGAATTTTAAGCATTTCGGGAGTGTTTTTTATAAGGTGAGAGTTGGGTCTGTCAGTGTTTCATCAGATGAGAATCCTTCAAATTCAACAGCTGACTTGCAGAAGAGTGTTGATAAGAGAGAAAGTAGTGTGACGAAGAAAGTGCAGAAAGATTTGAGCTTTTTACCAAGTAAGAAATTTTTCATTCAAATGGTTTATTGATATGACTTGTTCTCAAGTATGGATTATTTTATTTTCACTAATGACAAAAATATTATAGCTTCATTCTAGTATGCTACAATTTGGCATATAAAAATATGAAAATTACGAGTAGATGGCTATGTGATGGACTAAGGTGGAGAGTTGATTTTTTTTTTTTTAATTCAATTCGGAAGGTTGGAGGTCTGCGAAGGCCCATAAGAAAATATATATAACATGGCATTCTTTTAAATGGAAAATCAAAGAATCCTATCCATCTTAATCCACCATACCTAGTAATATCCATTATAATCTTCTACCAAATTCCTTATATGGTTTAATCAGAAGCACCAAACACAACCGTAAAGTAGTATTTCCTGTTATGAAGATTAAAGTTAAATACATAAATGTGGTTCGTAATTGTTTGAAGTTTTTGCTGAGGTGGTTCAGAGTAGTGTCCTTCTTAACAGTTAAAACTCTAAGCGGATATGGTTTAACATAGTGGCACAGTATGCAGAGAAACTGAGTTCAGGTCCCTCAGCCCCCCATTTATGATTATGTGTAGGCCTTTGATAAAATGAATATAGCTTGCACGTGAGGGGCAAGTTGAAGATTGAATTAAATAAATGTGTCACATTTAAGAACATAAGCTTTTAAATGAGGCTATTTAACAGCTATGACTACAATTAGTGATGCTTGTTGAATTTAGAATTTTTAATCATGCTAATAGTTGTTTTCAATTTATTTCCTTGTCTTGTAATTCATAAGATTAATGTGAGGGTTGCTATAGGCCTATTTTGCAAGACAATATAAACAAATTTGCTAGACAAGATTTATTTGAACTTCCCTGCTTTTACGTATTGCCGATTTTAATTAATCTTCATGACCACATGTTTAAGTTGTATAAATTGTACAATTTTAGCTTTTTTAAAATGTCAAGCAAAAGTTGATTACAAGAGTTTTCAAAACTTGAAACTACAACAAGGATAACCAGATGGTTTTATTACAGAACACTGCTGATAATACTGTTTGCAGTATACAAAAGCGAAGCACCAATGTCATTGTATTGTTTAAAAAAAAAAAATTCTACAATTTTTAGTCTTATGGCTATTAACAGATTTATTTTTCAGTTATTTTTAATAATATGTCCATAATCAAAAGGTTGTCACCTAGTGTACACATGCCATCTTGTTGTAAGCTTCTTGCCAACTTCTGCTAATATTAAGCGAAATTCTCTTTATGTTCATCTAGAGTGCTAAATTATGTGATGGGAAACCTCCCGACATCATCTACAAATGAGGTTCCCCCACCATGCCATCTGTGACTATCCAAGAGCATCATGACACATCTCTTACTTTCCTTAAGCATGACAAGTGTATGCTTGTGCACTAGCAATGGGTTTATATGGCTATATTCTTTGAGTATAAACCATAAAAAATACTTTTGATCTAAGTTGCAATATTTTGGACTTGAGAGATAAGGTACTCGAACTAGTATGTTCTCCTTATTCCCAACATGCTATGGTCGTCGAGGGCGGATGGGAATGGGCTTAAACTTTCGGAATGTAATAGCCGCCTTCTCCACTTGCTATCAAATAGGTGGATTTTTCGAGTAGGTCTTATGATCGGATGTTAGTTCCTGTTGTATCCTTCCTATGCTACCTCTCATGAACAGAACACGAAAGAGCTCATAACCATTTCCTTTTTATGGCAACAAGTATTTTATGTGTAATCTCCTTTTAATATTTGTCTTGTGGTAAATACCACATAGAATGCTTTCTTACACAATGCCACTCAAGTTTTAACTATTTCAACTTCGGCACCTCTAGAAATTATTTAATTTAGCCCCCGTTTGGTACACATTAAAATTTTCATTTTCATTCTTCTACTCATTTTCAACCACACATTCTTCAATAAAATAATATTTTCCATCACATCAATAATTTTTCCTTCTTTTTCAACTATACATTCTCCATCAATCTACTATTCCAGAATACATTATTCCAANATTTTTCAATAAATAACATTTTTCATCACATTAATAACTTTTCTTTCTTTTTCAACACCATATTCTCCATCAATCTACTATTTCAGAATACATTATTCCAAAATAACGTGGCTCAAACACACCCTTACTTTCCAAATTAGATACATATGTTAGAAAACATAATTGGGTTTTATTTAATAGATTTTTTAGTATTTTATTAGTTGTATACTTTTCAAATTGGATGCTTATTTTAGGAAACATAGTCATGGTTTATTTAATAGATTTTCTATTATTTTCCTACTTAAATAGACTAGTTTAAACGGTATATAAAGGGGGCTTATGCATTGTAATATTTATACTTTATATTGAAAAAAATTCTCGCTATTCTTTCCTATCCGTCCTCTCTTAATCTTGTGCTTGTTCGATTGTGTTCTCTGTCACCAAGACTTTTCAATTTTATTTTTTCAAATTATCTCAAATGCAGGACCATTATCAGTGACAGATTTTTCTACTTCTTCTACTAGTCGTTCAAAGGTGCGGATTTCATTTAAGGTATGACACTATCAGGTTTCTATACAGAATTTTAGTTTGCTCATGATAGTAAAAAACATAGACACAATTATAAAAATTAATTTTTTTCTGCTAAAGGTGGTTACTATACTTGTCCTTTTGTTTTAATACTTTTGATGATGTAGGGGCTTGCAGGAGCATACAGTGAGGATGCTGCCCTTAAAGCCTACCCACAATGCGAGACTTTTCCATGTGAAGAATTTGAAGATACATTTAAGGTGACATCATAACTACCAGTAGCAATTGCAAAAGCTTTTTTTTTTTTTTTAATAAAAAAATTGCATTGCATTTTAGTTTTCTTACTGTTCCTTAAAAAATGATTAGCATACTAACATTATTAATTATTCAAATCAGTGGGTGACTGGATTTTAATATTTGAAAATTGAAACTTTCAACTTATATGATGGCCAAACAAAATTCAGTGATACAAAAACCTTCAATTATGTGTTTATTTTGTTCTGGTTGATTTCAAATATGCTCAGGCTGTTGAATTGTGGCTTGCTGATAGAGCAATTCTTCCAATTGAGAATTCTTTAAGTGGATGCATTCATAGAAACTATGATTTACTCCTTCGACATAGACTGCATATTGTTGGAGAGATTCAATTAGCTGTTAACTTCAGCCTTCTAGCATTACCAGGTGTGAGATTGGAGCAGCTGAAACGTGTCCTAAGCCATCCACAGGTGATAGTTTTTATTTTTTTCTTAATGAATATGGAACTGTAGGCAGATTTATTCAGAAGAATCATGTAATTATCTTGCTTCAATTAGAACAGTAAGGTTGGCTGATGCATTCTTCGACTTCGTTAACTAATCAGGCAGTCCAATTATTTTTAATTTCCTAAAAGCTGTTTCTTGACCTTAATTTTCATCTTTATTTTTACAAGTTGTATTGAAGTAATCTATGAGGCTGCCTTTTAAGACCGGTCAAGCATTAGGAAGATATAAAAACATATTGAAGTCAAAAGGCTATAATAATCTTAAAGTATTTACTATATGTGAAAATCTCGTGCAAGACCATATGTGAAAATGAACTTTAGTGTTAAGATCTCGACTTTATGATTAAAAATCTTACAACTTGCACTTAATCATAAGAAATAAAACATGACCAGTGACCATTTTGCTAATGCTTAACCTGGTCTAGTTTTATATTCTTTGTATTACATGATACTCCTCTTTCCTTTAATAATTTATTCCTCACAACTTCATCAGTTGATGACGTAGAATACAATAAAACAAAGTCCAACTATTATATAGGGTTTAAACTAGTCTAATTTATTTAGAAAAATACTATAAAATCTATTAAATAAAATCCTAATTATGTTTCCTAAAATAATTATTTAATTCGAAAATTTAACATGGCGTAGAATAATGAACAAAGAACAAGATTGAAAAAAGAAAAGAGGAAGAGAGAAGAAAGACAAGAAGAGGGAGAGAAGAGAATTTAGTGGGAGAAAATATCAATTTATTTCATATCAAATGTTGTGTCTCATTATAAAGCATAAGCTTATATAAGATTTAAACTAGTCTAATTTTGATAAGAAACATCTAAGAAAATACTCGAGAATCTATTAAAATATTAGAGAATCTAAATCCCTAATTACACAACGAATTGGAAAGTCCTCCATATAATATATCTTCTTGGATTTCCATCAAAACAACTAATAAAATACTAGAAAATTTATTAAATAATGTCATAATTGCATGTCCTAAAATAAGTATCTAATTTGGAAATTAAATTAAAAATTCCCATCAGTTTGACATATCTGTTTTTAAAAGAAAAATCTGAGGCATCTAACACTTTGAAACCTTTCTCCAAATGAAATTATCTAAACACAGTTCCAAATAAAGATCCCTGTCCTTAGAACAGATGACGAGAAACACTTTTCAAGTATTATGGGAACCTATATGAAAATAAATGGGATTTTTGTCAATCTTTCATGTCAATATACATCAACAAAACGAGGTTAATATACATCAACAAAACGAGGTTGTTTAGAGGAAAAGACTTTTTTCTGGAAGTGATTGGGGCCTTGATGTTTCAAATGTGATTTGAATCACAACTTCATATCAAAATAATAGGACGCCAAGCCTTGGTCTCGCTTTAATACTCCTATGGACACCCTTAAACTAAATTATCCATCCTTTTGTCATATTTTTTCTTCTCAAACTCCTGTAAGTGTTCCATTTATATATGTACCTCCTTGAAATAGGAGAAAGTTAGACACTTGATCCATCAAATGCATCTTCCTTGTATTCTCCATCACAAAAGGTTATGAATTCTTTGCTTCACCATCGTGAAGTTCTTTTGTGTCCATGGATGTCACATTCCTCTGAATCAATACAACAAAAAATATTTTAATTCTTGTCATATACAAACAGAGAAGCAGGATTGAAAATAAAGAATTTGAACTATTGACAAAGTTATACAGTTTGAATCTTGAGTTTGGTGATAGAAAATTTGTTAATGTGAAAAAAGCATCGACAAAAAGCTAACATGGTTTGTATATTAGCCTCATTAAGTAATTCGAGAACTATTCATCTACCTCAGATATCTTCATTTTCTTGAAATAAATATTTTTGTTAGATTTTGAAAAATATTCTCCCAGGACTTCTAGCTTGCCTAAAAAAGTATACTTCCATGGACTGGTTTATGCAAGTTGTGATCTCTCACTGACAGGCACTTGACCAATGTAATGCATTCCTGAATAAGTTAGGTGTTCTAAGAGAGAATGTCGACGACGCAGCTGGTGCTGCTCAGGTAATTCACAAGTGCTTCTAAGCTAATAATATTTTTAATTTCTTTAGAGTTTTTAATTTTCTTTCAAGTGTACACTCCCTTGGATCAGCTTGTGGCCTCAAACAGAATGATGGATGCTGGTATTGTTGCAAGTGCTCGAGCAGCAGAACTTTATGGATTCAATATACTTGCTGAAAAGATTCAGGTACTCGTCAAAATATTTTTCTTTGAACTTGGTCTAGCTACTTAAGTCTCCAATTTCATTCCTACTTGTGCACTATATAGAATCTCTTCAACCTGTGTGGTAAAAAAAAGATATTTTGAGAACTTCCTAATTTTTCTACTATTTCAAATCTTTTCTATTAGCTAAAGCCAATTCAAAACATATTTATACTAGAAGTTGAACAAATCAAATATCTATAATGCAGTTTCCGTAAGGAAAACAGATAATATTTACTAAAAATAGCTCTATTAAGTGTTGTATAAAAAAAACTATATCCTAATCAAATGAGATCCCTATTCTTAGGAAATCTTTTGGTTTCCTACATTTACCCGTTTGTTCTACAATTCCTTTCTAGCTCTCTCGAAGTCTTCCATTTATCTTCACCCGCAGCCTGAAACTAGAAGAAATAAAAAATTGTACCACCATTGAATTGTCCCACATAAATAACTATCTGCAGCATTCCTTACCAACTTTGAATCAATTTTTTGGCCCCAGCTCCTGAACATGCAACCACCAAAATAATCTCAATTTAGAGCTCTATAAGTCCTAATTGAGAGCTATACAAGCCCCTTAGTTAAAAAAATGATATTAGCCCCTGTTTGGTGGAGATTAAAATCAGTTTTTTAGTAGATTGTGGCAAAAGTTGATGAAATGTGTGGTTGAAAAGTTGTGGATCCCATGAAATATGTAGTTAAAATTAATTGTTGACTTTGACTTAGATTAAAATCTAATCCCTACCAAACAGTGGCTAAATGAGATCTCTAGGAGTCCCAATTGAGAGATGAATAGGAGGACATACTACTTAAGTGCTAGGTTCTCGCAGGTTGAGACACTACCTCATGTAAGCTTGTTTGTTGTTCATATGAGTAGTGATTAACTGGTTTATACGAAAAGTTCCTCTCCAGAGCGAACTTATATTTATTTCAGTTGGTTTCTAGTCTTGTAAATATGCAACTACAGAAAGCTTAAGATATAATAATTCATGTTAGATTTCTAGCATTTGAAACCAAACCCAACTTACTTTGTTTTTGGACCAAGGTTCAACTTATTCTATCTAGGCATGCTTTCATCCTATAATTGTGAGGAAAAGTATTGAAGGCTTTGGGCAAAACTTATTTGAATTTGGGCTCTAATTTTCATTAAAATGAATTTCAGTCCAAACTGAACACAGAACACCAAATGTTTATTAGATCAAATTGGAAATATCAAAATTTAATTGCTTGGAGTTCAGTTCCTATTATTTCCAAACTGAAATTTCAGCATGCTGAAGCAAAATTGGAAGACAAAAGGAACCAATCAAAGCCCACCCCTACTACTGTTTATGCACCTCTACCTAGTGGGCAGACATTTTCAAGTCTTTGCAGGATAATAAATCTGGTTAACCTATGTCTTGATATACTGTAGGCCGGAAAATACGCACTTTAGAAAGAAAATATGGTATACACTGGTGAGAGGACAATGGCCAAATACATATAGGTTATTTTAGAGGCAGATTATGTTTCATTTTCCTGTTAGAAATTTTTTTGTGCAATTTCACTTGCCTTAGTTTTCAAGAACAAAAGATTTTAGCTTCCATTTAATGAGATATACTTTTGCTTGAATTACCTGGGTGTTTCAGGATGATTGTGGAAACATAACTCGATTTTTAGTTCTTGCAAGAGATCCTATAATACCAAGGACTGATAAGCCTTTTAAGGTAGAAAAGCTGTTAGCCATTTGATTTCTATTTTGTGTTTTTCCTCATATTAATATGCTAAATATTGTTTATTGATCTAGACAAGTATTGTGTTTACTTTGGACGAAGGCCCTGGAGTGTTATTTAAGGCTTTAGCTGTATTTGCTTTGAGGGATATTAGTTTGACAAAGGTATTGCAAAGCTCTAATCATTTTAAGCAGATTATCATTTACTCCTATAACCCGGTTATTAAATTTTAGATTGAAAGTCGACCACAAAGAAATCAACCGCTAAGGGTAGTAGATGACTCAAATACTGGAACTTCCAAGTGAGTGCCTTTTCTTGCTAATTATACTGTTCTTCCAAGGCTGCTTAAGACTATATAATTGTGTAACCAACATAAGCTCTATTGAGTTTTAGGAATATGCATCCATGTGTAATTATCAGTCTTATAATTGAATAAAATTGCATAAAACCAGTACAGGGCCTATCTGGATCACAGACATGATTAATTCAGAAATTTCATGTCCTACGTCACTATATTGTAGATATATAAAATCTTCTGTCACGCCTGATTCAGTTAAGGTTTTGCCATGATTAAACTTTGTGTTCATTACTCTTCATATCTTATATCGAAAGTGCACAATGCTGAAATTTTTGTCTTATTTAAGATGTCGGAACACTGGAAAACACTAACTCATAATTGTGTCGAATTGATTTTCACATATAGATACTAGATTTAGTACCGTGGAGTCAGAATTGTACCTCGTTTTATTATTAATAATAAGTGGAGACCTAAGAATGCCACCTAGAAGTTGATGGTGCTTTGATTAAAAAAAAAAATCCTTGGGAGCACATAGAAAGCTTAGTATTTGCGTGAGTAAATATGGTCGAATGATTTCATATTGTTTTTACATAATTTATCACATATTCTCTTGATTATAGACTGGAACTGAAAATTTGTGGTGTGAAAATGAGATGGTTGCGTTGAAATTCATTAAATAAAGTGCTAATGTTCTTGCTTCTTCGACTACATCCTCGGGAAATTAAACTGTCCAAAGCAAGACAAAGAACCAAACACTTCTATAGTATAATATTACTTCAGAAAGAAATAAGGAAATGTAAAAAATGCTTCAGTTTCTCGACATCATATACATGACAACTGTAGTGCACTCAGAAACGTGTTTTGGAATCAACTCTGACTTGCACTTAGCCGACGGTCCTGGAAAAGCCAATTAGGTTATAGTTATATGTGTTTTGCGTCAAATATATTTTGTAATCGTGTAAAGGTTTAATGGTATTGTGTTGTTCTAGTAAGTCCTTTACATCATTCTGGAGTCAAATTCTAGACTAGTGAGTTGTCAACTAATATTTTCCCGTATCCTCTAATCTAGTATAAAATTTATGCATACATATTCCACAAGGAAAATGAATTAAATATTACAATTATAAATCTCGTTTCGAGCTATGCGGAAGCAATTTCAAACTTTCCCAAAAGTGGTAAGGAAAATTTGAGTTGCTTTGGTAGATCTTGGAACGAGATATTTAATCTCAAAATATTCAATTCATTCTTCTCTTGAATATGTGTACATTTTAGCCCTTTTATACTAGACTTGAGTGTGCTGAAAAATACGACCATCAATTTGACAACTCACAAATCTAGGTTTTACTCTGCAACATTCTAAAGGAGTTGTTGGAAAAATAAAATACACGTTAAACCTTAACACAATTCCAAAAAATATTTGACTCAATGCAAAAAAATAAAATTTGATTTTGACTTAATTAAGTGCATTAATTCAAACACTCCCCCTTAATGCTTGAAAATACCGATCATTTTCAGGAGGTAGAAGAATCTTTTTTTGGGAAGTGTCCGGGTAAGAGGGCATGCACGTTGATGGCGATTTTTCCCCTTCTTCAATTGCTTCTTGAGTAAAGTGACATTGGATTGAAATTTTTTTGTACTATCACGAGTAAATGAATTTTTATCCATGTAAATTGTAGATTTCTAGTCACAACCCATGTTGTGCCCGTCATTTGCTTTTCTTGGGAATGTTCGTCTTCTTGTCCACACTGATTGAGTTTTAGTTGTTGGTCTTTGTGTAGAGGCATGTCTTGCTTCATTTTTCGGCATACTTCTATGTTAGTTGAGCTTGGTCTCGTAGCACCAATTCATTTTGACATTTTCAATTGTTGTGGTTTTGCTTGGTTTTGCTTCCTGACTATTGTGTGTTGTTTCCTATATCATCTTCATTTTCTTTGTTCATTGCCTTCTTCAAACTTCTTGCTTCGATGCGTCGTTAACTTGAGAGCTGAAAGCATTACAAGATAGCTCCAAAGGAAAATTTGGATTTTTATCCATTTTGAAATCAGCGATCATTTGAGCAGGATTATTTCTATAAAAAATTCGACAACAATTACTTGCAAAAACAAGGTGATGACCTTTCTCAAGAGGTTTCCGACATTCAAAAGATTATTATCCAAATCTGCAAACATCTGGATAAATTTCAATCCTCTTTTTGTGTTTATGCCAGTTGTGCCTTTCCCTTTAGCTCCTACTACTGTGCCATTTCCCATGGTCACCTTCATAGTAACTAAAGGATCAATGCTGGGAACGAATTTTTCATTTCCTGACATGTGATGTGATGACTATAGTCTATGTCGATATTCAAGATGTTATTTTCATGTGCAAATGATTTTCTTCAACAAAATTTGCTTGGTTTCATTCTTTGGATTCCCAATTTCTTGCAATATGCAAATACTATGCAATTATATACCAACAATCTGAAATAGTATGATTTGATTTCTTTGCAAATTTTGCAATATTAAAATTTTTACCTCCTCAGTTTCCTTACTTTTGTCATCATCTTGACTTCTTCCACAATCCAATTTCAATCCTCTTTGAAGCTTGGGCCTTTGAAAATAGTTGCGACTTTAAATTCACCTTTCATTGGGGTGCACTTGCATTTGGCTCTCCCACGTGCTTTTGTCCTCTTTTCTTTGTGAGCTTGTCAAGATTTCATTAGTTCATGAATGGAAAACTTGGCAAAATCTTTGTTATTATACAACTTTTCTTGCAATGTACTGGTCGAATTTTTTTTAATAATATGTTTTTCTTCATAGATTTGCCACAAGTCCTCAATTGATTAACAATTTCCACAACAACCCTCGTATGAAATTCTTTGACACTTTCAGAGGGATTAGAAAAGATTCAGAGGGATTTTCTATGGGCAGGGTTGGGAGAAGAGAGGAAATTTCATTTAGTAAAATGGGATGACGTTTGTTCCCCT
>CAIGRR010172827.1:0-19402 GCA_903798365.1 Fraxinus sp. 1973-6204
CGAAACAAGTAAAAGTGTAGAATTGATGGGTTGTCTTCTATCCAGCACTAGTTTATAGTCGATAGCTCGACTGTACAGTGTTGGGATCACTCCGGTGGTTTGAGATGAACGGTGAATTTGTCTTTCGAGAATTTTCCACTCCAATAGTACTTTAAACGCTGTCTGTTGACTTTGAATGTTCCCTTAGGTGATTTCTACAGCTCCATGTTAAAATATTTGTTTAATAATATATGGACCGGACTACCTTGACCTCAACTTTCCCGGGAAAAGCTTGAGTCGAGAATTGAATAATAGTACTTTCTGTCCCACAAGAAACTCTATTATCTGAATATGCATGTCATGAAACCTCTTGATTTGTTCCTTGTAGATTTTTACATTTTCATAAACTTCATGATGAAATTCATCCATCTCATTTAGTTGAAGCAAGCGTTGTTCACCCGCTGCGTGCAAATCCAGATTCAACCTGCGAAGTGCCCAATATGTTCGACGCTCCAACTCAACTGGAAAGTGGCATGCTTTCCTAAAAACTAAACGGTATGGTGACATGCCTATGGTGTCTTGAATTTTGTTCGATAGGCCCACAAAGCATCGTCCAACTTCTTGGACCAATCTTTCCTTGAAGTATTTACTGTTAACTCGAGAATTCTCTTTAACTCTAGATTAGAAATTTCAACTTGGCCACTCGTTTGGGGGTGAAGGGTAGAGCCACACGATGCTTTACCCCATACTTGGCCAAAAAAACTTCTTGGACCAATCTTTCCTTGAAGAATTCATCGTAACGTCTAGTATTCTATTCAATTCCATGTTAGAAACTTCAACTTTCCCGATGGTTTGAGAATGATATGGGGATGTTATACTATATTTTACTCCATACTTGCTCAACAACTATTCAAACTAGCGATTACAGAAATGTTTGCACCCGTTACTGATGATAGCTCTAGGTGTGCCACAGCGGAAGAAAATGTATTTCTTGAGGAATCTAATCACCACTTTTGTGTCGTTAGTAGGCAACGCCACTACATCTACCCACTTGGAGACATAGTCAACTGCCATAAGTATGTACTAATTTAGAACGACGATGGGAACGGTCCCATGAAATCAATCCCCCAAACGTCAAATAGCTCTACCTCTAAAATGCTTTTCAGAGGCATTTCATTTTTTCTCGATATATTCCCCGTACATTGACATCGATCACATCTCTTTACAAACTCAAAGGTACTTCTGAACAATGTAGGCCAATAAAACCCTGACTGTAAGATCCTAGCTACAGTCTTTGAAGCCTCGAAGTGTCCCGTATATGTAGATGAATGACAATGCTCCAGTATTTGAGGCACTTCTTCTTCAGACACACATCGTCGGATAATCTAATATGCCCCACACCTATTGATAACTGGGTCTTCCCAAAAGTAATATTTCAACTTTGCAAAGAACTGCTTCCTCTGAAGACCCGAATAATCCGACGGGGGAATGGACTTGGCCAAGTAGTTCACAGTATTCGCATACCAAGGTGATGATTCCACACTGAATATTTGTCCATCTGGGAAGATCTCGTTGATATCTACTGACTCGTCTGGTTGACTAAGCTCCGACCGTGATAAATGATCAACTACAACATTCTCACTGCCTTCTTATCTCTGATTTCAATGTCAAACTCTTGCAATAGTATACCTAACAAATCAATCTTGGTTTGACGTCTTTCTTCGTCATCAGATATTTTGTGCTGCATGATCTATGTAGACAACGACTTTTGACCCCACAAGGTAGGATCGCAATTTATCGAATGCATATATTACAGCCAACAACTCCTTCTCTGTGGTTGCATAATTAAGCAGTGCATCGTTCAAAGTTTTGCTGGCATAATATATCACATGAAAAACTTTGTTCCTTTGCTGCTCCAATACAACCCCCACATCGTAATCACTGACATCACACATCAACTCGAACGGTAACTCCCAATCCAGTGCGACAACTACTGGTGCTGAAGTAAGTTCTTCTTTCAGGGTTTGGAAAGTTGCCAAACATTCTTCATTGAAATCAAATGGAACGTCTTTCATCAACAGATTGCATTGTGGCTTAGTGATCTTCGAAATGTCTTTTATGAACCGTCTTTAGAACCTGGCATGACCCAAGAAACTGTGAACACCCTTGACAGAAGTTGGTGGCGATAATTTTTCAATAACTTGGATTTTTTACCTATCCACTTCAATTCCTTTAGCTAAAATTCGATGACCCATTACAATGCCCTCATGTACCATGAAGTGATATTTCTCCCAGTTTAGTACCATATTTGTCTCCCTGCATCTCTGTAAGACTAAACTCAAGTGTTCTAAGCATTTATCAAATGAAGACCCGAAGATACAGAAGTCATCCATAAACACCTCTATAAATTTTTAGACCATATCAAAAAATATCGCTATCATACATCGCTGAAATGTAGTAGGAGCATTACAAAGATCAAACGACATTCTACGGTAGGCAAAGGTGTCATAGGGACATATAAATGCGGTCTTCTCCTAATCAACCGGTGCTACGGTATCTGATTGTATCCTGAATAACCATCAAGAAAGCAATAATGTGTTTGACCTGCGAGCCTCTCCAACATTTGATCAATAAACGGGAGAGGAAAATGATCCTTCCGTATGGCTGTATTGAGTTTGCGGTAATCAATCCAAACCCTCCATCCGGTTACTGTTCTGGTAGGAGTAAGTTCATTCTTTTCATTTGGTATGACTATGATTCTCTCCTTCTTTGACACAACTTGAACTAGGCTGATCCACACACTATCTGATATAGAGTAGATGATGACTACATCTAAGAGCTTCAGTACCTCGGCCTAGACCACTTCTTTCATGTTTGGGTTTAACCTCCGTTGACGCTCTACACCGGGTCAAAAATTCTCCTCTTTGAGAATCTTATGCATGTATAACGAATGGCTGATCCATTTGATATCTGCAATGGTCCATCCTATTGCTGTTTTATGCTCCTTAAGTACCAGTAGTAGTTTTTCTTCCTCCACCTCACTGATTGTGTTTGAGATAATTACTAGAAGTGTTCATGAATCTCCTAAACAAGCATATCTGAGNATCCCTTTAATATCTGCAATGGTCCATCCTATTGCTGTTTTATGCTCCTTAAGTACCAGTAGTAGTTTTTCTTCCTCCACCTCACTGATTGTGTTTGAGATAATTACTAGAAGTGTTCATGAATCTCCTAAACAAGCATATCTGAGATGGGGTGGCAGTTCCTTGAGTTCTAATTTAGGAGGTTGCTGTATGGACGGTAGAGGCTTTGCTGGACCAGTTCCAAGTTCATCAAAATGTCTGTTGTGTGAATATGGTGGATTAGTTTCCAAGAGTCTTGGCAGGTTTCAATCTCACTTGACTCAGATTGTGTTGATTGAGAGTGTACAATACACGCTTCATAAGCATCTAATGGATTGTGAAGCAGAAATGTATCCTAACTACCTTATTGACCACATCAATATTGAAATAGATGTTCGCCTCAAAAGAGAATTGCATAGCTTTGAAAACATTAAATGAAATTTGTTCTTGACCCAATCTCAGAAGTAATTGCCCTTTCTAAACATCAATCAAAGCCCTCCCGGTAGCTAGGAATGGTCTACCCAAAATCAGATGAATGTCTTTGTCTTCTTCCATATCCAAGATGAGAACGTCAGCAGGGAATATAAAATTCTCCACTTTGATTAGCACGTCTTCAATTATCCCCCTCGGATGTGTTAGAGATCGGCCAGCCAATTGTGATGTCACTATGGTTGCTTTAGCTTTCCCCAATCCAAGCTTCCTAAAAATAGATAAAGGTATTAAGTTAATGCTTGCATTGACCAATAGTACAAGGGACAGTAAAACTCCCTGGATCCTTCAATTTAGGTGGAAGCTTTATCTGAATTCTGGCGCTGACTTCTTAGTTAACATTACCATCTCATGTTCCTCCAACTTGCGTTTATTGGATAGGATATCCTTCACAAACTTGGCGTAACTCGGCATCTGGAATAGTGCATCTGCGAAAGGGATGTTTATATGGAGCTTTTTGAAGATTTCGAGGAAATTTTTGTATTGTTACTCCATCTTATGTTCTTCAGCCTTTGAAAAAACGGAATGGGTAGCTCATAAGGATTTACCTGGTTGCCTTGCCCAATGATGTCTCTAGACTTTCCTTTGGTGTAGATTTCTTTATTTGTTCATCTTGTTCCACATTTTCTTCTTCTACCAAAGGTGTTGTGTCCTGAACTACCCCTGGCCTCTTAACATATATTTTCGAAATTTACACCCCACCCCTAGTTGTAATGGCCTTAGTGTACTTCCTTGGGTTGATTTCAATGTTGCTGGGCAAATTACCCGGTGTTCTGCTACTCATAGCAATCGCCATCTGCCCCATTTGAGCTTCCAGATTCTTTATAGCAGCATTTTGATCTTGGAGTGTTGCTTCAATTTTCTTCATGAATTAGTTTTTTTGCTTCCATGTGTTTTGTGAACATCTCTTCTAGTTGAAACTTCTTCTCTTGGTGCTGAAATTGACCCCGTGGCCTTTACGGATTCTAATTGCTTCATGAAAAATTATGGTGCTTCTTCCAACTCGAATTATATGTTTTCCCAAACTGATTGTTCTGTTGGCGTTGTCCCCATTATGCAAAATCCACATGCTCCATTCCTTGTGCTAATATTGGGTAGTCTGTTGTTGTATGATCAGCTCCACATTCTTCACAGCTCAATCTCCTAGTTTGCGCTACATTTGCAGTTTGTGACATGTTTTCCACCTTGTGAAACATCGAATCAATCTTAGCAGATACTGTTGAATAAACATCCACTTCATACACACCCGGTACCTTTTTTGTACTACTCGTTTTGATGACCACATAGTTGAAGTGGCGGCAACTATCTCAAATAATTTCAATGCATCATCAACTGTTCTTGTAGACACTGACCCACTGGATGAAGAATCAATCATGCTTTTGAAGGATAGAAGTAGTCCCATGTAGAAGTACTGGACTTGGGAGTCCTTTACTGATCTCGTGATGTGGGCACTTCTGAAAAATGTTCTTGAACATGTTCCACGCTTCATCAAAGGATTCAGAGTTGCCTTGACGGAAGATAGAGATGTCATGTTTCAGTTTTGCAATCTTGGAGGGTGAAAAAACTTGGTGCAGAATTTTGCACTAAGTCATTCCATGTGGTGATGCTGACGATAAGTTGAGAATCCAGCCACTCAATTGCTTATCTCTCAAAGTATGTGGGAATAGTCTCAACCTGATGGCGTCATCTGAAATACCTTGGTATTTGAAGTGTTGGCACATCTCCAAAAATCGAGAGATGTGCTTATGCAGGTTTTCTTCAGCTCCCCATAAAGCTGATGCCCATTTTGGAACAGATGTATTACGTTAGTCTTCAGTTGAAAGTTCGGCTGTCCAAATGATGGATACATGACACTGGACTGACTTCGAATGATCTAAGGGATCATGAAATCCCCCACAAGCATGCTTCCTTCATCTACAGCTTCGTCTTCATTGGCTGGAATGATAGGATTGTTTTGTTCGTGAACCATTTGGTGTCGTTGTGTTTCTCGAGTCTCTATTTGCAAACAATGGAAGGTGCGTTCAATTTTAGGATCAGCTGAAATTAATTCACCTCCAATCAATCGTAGCATACAAACTTGAGAAAAGAGAAACGGTAACACTCAGTTACTAGATGGAATAAATAACTATGTAAATAAAAGTAAACAAAATAACAAAAATGTTCGAATTAGTGCCAAGATAACTAATACTAAACTAAATCTCAATCTCCGACAGTGGCGCCAAAAACTTGACACGTCGAAAATGTGTTCAACTTTGATTACCTCAAGTGTACGGATCGTTCAAGTAATAAAATGAATTTTTAAGTTTGAATGTCGTTCCCACAGAGATTGAGTTAGCTTAAATTTTACTTATCTCGACCTTAACCGAAACTAAGTATTTCAAAGATGTGATTGAAATGTGAAATTGTCAAAGTTATACTACTGATGTAAATTTATATGAATGTAAATATACTAAAATGCAAAGTAAAATTTGAATGCAAATACTTGAAGAAATTAATTTATGAAATGCGCACTAGGATCCCGAATCACCAAACAAGTTCACTTTTAACTTTTATTTCACAATTTGACAACACGACGAATTAGTTTAATAATCAATATTCCTAATCTATTCAATAATCTCTCTCGAGTAGAATTGAACATATTCTAGCATACCATTTGACTATATTTTTTTATGTCAAATACAAATATACAAGAATGCAAAAGTAAACACTTAAAGATTCACGTAGAGTATGGAGGTATATTTTTATCTCCTATCAGACTCTACGATGATTTATACATTGTCGAATCCACATCCCTTCTTTCGAATGCATGAAATAGATCACACAAACTCACATAATCATATGTATTTAATTATGGAGACATTAAAATGTATATAAATCATTCAATATCAATCATTCGTGTTTTAGAATCAAACTGCAAAATAACGAATTAAAAGTTCACATTGCAAGGATCATCGCTCTCCTAGTACAATGAAAATCTAGCCTAGCATGGATAAAATAAAATAACAAGAAAAGTAATTAAGAGAAGACATCACCCAATTCTTGAATTGAAAATTTGAGTTCTTGATTCTTGAAATGAAATCTCTTGTTTTTACCTTCTTCCTTGCTCTTCAATGCCTAATCATAGGTTACTTTTTCGGGGTGGATTTTTAATTAGAGGTTTTATAAGCCTAATTAGACCGATTTTGGTCTCGATATCCAATTTTCTCGGATGAATCAGTCGGTCGTTCCAACTTTCAAAACACTGATGTCAACTCTTAACAACGTTAACAAACTAAGCATATTCTCAATAAAGTTTATAGAATAGTCTACTTCACTTAATTCATTGGAACCATTAGACATTATTCTCATCTGGGAATAACAAATTTTGATGTGTTTCTTTAACCATTAGATCTTGCTTATCTGTTCCACATAACAAATACTGGCCAGCTTCAAATGGAAAAGAATTTGCATAGAGTGCCATTACCCTTCATTCTTCTATTACTATTTTTTGCTAGGCAATTGAATATTCTGATTGCACCATCTGTCTTATTTTCTTGACAAAAATCTCAGTCCTACATGAAATTGAAGTGCCATTGGCCCATTGTAAGGGAGAATATGGCAACGAAATGTCGTATTCAAGGAAGAGGCTCCATTAAGGGTAAATAAGATTACAGGTCGATCACGTGATTCAAGCACGTGAATTTTTAACTCACATACTCTTACAGCAAAGCTCGTTAAAAAAATAATAAAAAAAAAAAGCTCGCAACATTAGAAACACTACAAAACATTACGTGGTTGTCATATGATACACGTAAATTCTCGAAATAGGTTACGTTATATCTCAAAAGATTAATTTATTATTTGTTGGATTTTGATACCCAATAAATTTCGAGCGATAATGCTAAAATGAGTTGATACTCAGGCATTTTGGTCACCACCAAAAGGCTGACTTCTGCTTTCTTTTGGAAGGGAATGGAGAGGGATGTTCATAATTATGTTAGAAGTTTTGAGGTCTGCCAACAATGTTAACACGAGCAATCCAAGCTTGTTGCAGCCACTGCCAATTCCAAGAGTATGGTGTTAAGATTTGGGATTCCATCTTAAAAGGTCAACATTTTTAAGAGGAGTAACACAATCCTTTATAAATTGGTCAATATTTTCATCTTTTTTTTATGTGTGATTATATCCCTTAACATGACAAGATGGTTGCTCGTTTGAGCATACTAATCTTGAAATCCATGCACTCAATTTTTTTAGTCTTAATCGGATCGAATTGCTCGTTGGAATTTAACGGGCTCTGATAACCATGTTAAGATTTGGGGTTCCATCTTAAAAGGTCAACCTTATTAAGAGGAGTTGTCCAAACTCTTATAAATTGGTCTATGTTTTCATCTTTATTCAATGTGGGATTCTATCTATTAACATGCCCAAGTAAGAGGTGGCTCGTTTTGAGCAAACCAATCTTGAAATCCACGTGCTCAATTTTTTTGAGTCTTAATCGAATCGAATTGCTCCTTGGAGCTTAATGAGCTGTGATACCATGCTAAAATTTGGAATTCCATCTTAAAAGGTCAGCATTTTTAAGAGGAATCCAATCCTTTATAAGTTGGTCAATGTTTTCATTTTTATTCGATGTGGAATTATATCTCTTAACATATGGACTGATATTGCCATGGACTTTATTGAGGATTTACCCCCAAGTCCTTGGGCAAGAATGCCATCTTGGTGATAGTGGACAGGTTGAGTACTCATTTCATTGGCCTCACACCCTTTCACTGCTGAATCAGTAGACAGTAGCCAAATCCTTCTTGGATGACGTGTTTAAATTACGTTGTATGCCTACTTCAATTGTAAGTGAATAGAGACTCTCTGTTCTTAAACAACTTCTGGCAGGACTTGTTTAAAATCCAAGGAGTCACATTAGCTCATTTTGACCAACCTGGGAACTGGTTCAAGTTTTTGTTCCTTGCAGAGTATTGGTATAATACCAACTTCCACTCAGCAGCACAGGCCACTCCATTTGAAATTTTATATGGATATACCCCGCCCATACATATTCCTTAATTTCAGAAGGACTCAAATACACAAGCTGTCGATCAAATGTCAACTGACAGGGAACCCACATTACAGATCTTGAAGTTAATCTATCTCATGCTCAGAAAAGAATGCAGCAGAGGGCCAATAGAAGGAGGACTGAGAGAGAGTTTCAAATTGGAGACTCCGTTTTTTTTAAGCTGCAGCCTTATAGACATCATTCTCTTCAAAATGCACACTAATCAGAAACTCTCTCCTATATCTTATTAGACCCTTCAAGGTTCTTGATAAAATTGGCAATGGGCTTACCAGCTGGATTTACCCCCCTTCTACCAACATTCATCCTAGCTTCCATATATCTCAGCTCAAGAAACATGTGCCTTCCAATAAAATCATTAATCCTCTGTTACCTCCTTCTATAGCTGTTCCGTTGCCCATTGCTATTTTGTCTCGCAGACTGGTTAAGAGACAACATCAAGCAGCCACCCAAGTATTGGTTCAATGGAGCAATTCTGCTGTTAAGGATATGCTACTTGGGAGTACTTTGACGATCTTGCGGTTAGATTCCCAGGTCTAACTCTTGAGGACAATTAGTCCTTAAGAGGGGGGCTTTGTCACATGGAAGATTAACTCCAAATCGTTTGAAGGAAGCTAGTAGAAGGGCAGGAAGAGTTCAAGTTAGTTAGAATTCTGTTGTTAGTTGTTAATGGTTGTTAATCAGCTGTCACTAATTGTCTATAAAGTTAGCTAACTCACTCTGTAATTGAGGCATTCAGATTGTGAAATAAACCAGAATTCTACTTTTCTCTCAATTTGCATTATCCCCTTTTCCCCATTTTCCATTTCCAGTTTTACTTTGTGGCAACATACTACACACCAACACTTCTTTTTCTCCAAATCATATGCTCACATTTTACACTTCCATTTATTCTCTTATACCATAGCTTGGTAGCTTCAAGATATGTTCATCGTTTTGTCATAAAGTACTATTACTGATATGCCATTTTCCCATAATATTCCTGTATCACTATCGCATACGTGCTAATTTTTTCCTAACCATCGTTGCTTATCGTCTTCAGGCGTTCCTTAAACTTGTTGGGTCTTGGTGCTGGTGGTGGCTGCGGTGTCCGGTTAGGGCTTCGATGGGGATGTGGCACAACATTTGGCAGTCAGTATCGAAATTCTAGAGTAACATTCCAAGGCACGGGTTTTGATAATAAAAACCGTGATGAAGAAAGAGATTCTAAAAACTCAGCAAAGAACATTCCCGAAAATCATGCTGTTGACCCAGACTCTTTTCACTCCAGGTCTTGCTTAGTTTACGTGTCCTATCATATCGAACAAGGTTTCCCAGCCTAGCCTATCCTATCTCTTCTCAATAATTTCTTTGGACCTTGTGGTGCAATGACTAAAGTTCCATATTCAAATTTGAAAAATGCAACATTAGGCTCACCAAATTGTCTGAATGTGAATCTGAAATTAAATGTTTTATTATGCACTGTCTTTCAATATTTGTTCTTGCTAGATTTCATGAAAGATTCCTTGAGCTTGGTATTGTGGTTTGAGCACCATCTGTTCATGCTAATATAAAATCGGGAATTAATGTAATCATGGTCGAGCAGGATCGGTGTAGGAGAAAATGAACATCACTTTTAAAACAAGAATATTCTAGAGCTTATTCTAATTTTATAAAGAATTAGATTTAGCATATAATTGGTAACTGGTAAGTGTTTATAAACAGTAAAAAAGGATTATATTAATTTTTATCCACATTTAGAGAACTACTTATTTTTTATTCATTTCTATCTATTTATAAACACTTTTCAAACAAGCAGCTTATATTGTTGTTTTGTTGGTCTTGTAATTATGTGCCTTACATTGACCGAGTAAAAACTTTCAATGGTCACTGAACTTATAACTTCTTCCCATTGTGATAACCCAACTTCTTTTTCACTCTCATTGATCACTGAACTTACCAACCACTTCCTCCATCCATCACCTACCATTCCCACCGTCTCAAAACGTTCGACGTGGCTCACTGTCTCCGACATGGCAGGTTACGGCGTCAACTCCCCCCCACGTTGGACGCGATTTCAAGCAGTATACACTCCATTTCTCCCCAAATCATCCTTCATTCAACACCCTCCCCCAAAACCTAGACCGATTGNTGTGGCCTATCCGACTATTTCTCAACTGGCCCAGCTGCTAGTCTCCATGGCAAGGCTCAACCAGTTGTTTCAATGATTTTGGACAAACCTGACTTTACAACCACCGGGGATCTTTCAACTCTTCTCAAAATCTCACTCAAAAGGTTCCGAGTTAAAATGATCTCGTATAGCAATGGGTGTAAAAGTAAAGTTTCCATAGTCATGAATAGATGGCATCAAATCATGTTACGCAATTGAACTTCCTATTCGTCCATGCCAAACGTAAATATATTTCAAAGTCAAAACTGCCTCATCAAGACCAAGATAAAACTAATTGCAACAAATATTACTGATAAAAATATTTATCTAAGATGACACGTATTTTGCACCCACAACAAGCATTTCATCTTCCGAACAATATCACATTGTGTCGTGTTATTCATCAATCTCATATGAAACATGAAATCTGATCAAGGAAGAACAAGAAGAGAATCAAAATTACTATGAGCCTTCACATTGGTCTTTGATTACATCTACATTGTGTAAAAGTGTGCTTCGGATACATTGACTCTCGAAGTGGCACAAATGCAATTCACTCAATCCTGTGATGCACAGACCTAGCCAAGATATTGACTAGCGGGGAGGGACGAGAGTGAACTAGTAGTACATTCCTGAAGACCGATTTACATTTATGAACTATTATTTGCTATTATGATACAACAACATAACACCTATCTATTATCGGTGGCATCATGCATAATACTTTGGCATTTCTCCGACCTTTAACAAACCCACAAATCGAATGAAGAGACGATCAGCTCCTCTTCACACTGCACACAATACCAATAGAACTGCAAGGAAAACAATGGTATGAGCATCCCAGTGACAAAATAAACACCAATGCATACATATTATCCGTTTTAGATAAATAATTACCTCTGGGTCTTAAAACAAAATTGGATTCACAAATTCAACTCTTAATGAATAGTAAGTAAACCTCATATACTCGAGCACAGCAATATAGCATGCCAATAACACACATGAATATGTGCCATACATAAGCATGACGGTTTATTTATGTCGATAACAATGGGATTTTCACATTGGTATCCACTTCATAGCAGAGCATTTCTCATACAAGTAAATAAACTAACGCACTAATGACTTCCATGTCATGCCGACTAACCTAATACTATCTTGAAAGTTACAGCATAGGATTTCTCTACATGGTACGTCTTTCAAACTTCGTTTTTTTTTACTAACCCAAAATGTCATTTTAAATAGAAAAAAATCAATTGTTCACGAAGAAGGAAATGAGTATTGAATAGGGGTTAAGACGAATAAAATATAATTTTGAAGTTTAATTTTCAATTATGGAAAGTTAATTACTAAACGTTACATAAAATAGAAAATGAGGGACTTTATTACAATTTAAACTTAATGGATTACTAAGTTGCACTACAAGGAATCCATTTTCATTTCATACAAAGAAGACCATAAACCATCAATATAGAGAGCAAAGAAGGAAAAAAAGA
The DNA here is from genome assembly GCA_903798365.1 of Fraxinus sp. 1973-6204. Taxonomy (NCBI): domain Eukaryota; kingdom Viridiplantae; phylum Streptophyta; class Magnoliopsida; order Lamiales; family Oleaceae; genus Fraxinus; species Fraxinus sp. 1973-6204. The sequence continues at coordinate 12,286 of CAIGRR010172827.1, forward strand.
ANAGTTTAATTTTCAATTATGGAAAGTTAATTACTAAATATTATATAAAATAGAAAATAAGGACTTGATTTGATTGCAATTTAGACTTAGTGGAACACTAAGTAGAAATATGGAACTCATTTTCATTTTATACAAAAAAACCCCTAAACCATCGATACAGAGAGAGAAAGAAGGAAAGAAAAGAAAAGGGAAAAAGAAAAAGAAGGGAAAACCATGCTGCCAACTTCCTCCACCCTCTCAGCGGCGGCACAAGATTTACAGAGAACAGAAGCAGGAAAGAAAAAAATGGAAAGAAAAAAAGAAAAAAGGACTAAGTGTCCGGTTGAAACTTGAAGGATCCGACACATATCCCATACCTATGCTCATGTCGTGTCAGTGTCAACATGGATACTTCGTCCATTTCAAAAAGTCTTAGCATCAGAGACGACTATTTCTATGAAAATTGATGGTTCCGACTGATGCAGCAAAACATAGCGCAACACAGTATAAACACACATAAGAAGAGACTAGAAGGGACGGTGAACGAGAAAAGAGAGAAGTAGGTACAAGAACTGAAAATGGACATTTCAATATCTCAATGATCAATAGTCTACCTAAATAAAAAATTTATGCCTATATATGCTTAGAAGTTAAAAAACTTTAAAGGAAAAATTACCAAACTAACAATATGGAAACTTTCCTATCTTGAACCTAACTATTAAGGGAAGAGCATAAATAAAATATATGGAAATTCCTCTAAATAAATTCTCATTTATTTTCCCAAAATAACAACCTAATATTATCTCGTGTTTGACATAATATCTATTAGGATCTCCATCACTGACGGTCTGCACTTAATTAAAAGTCAGGCGTAATGGCACTAAACATTATGCAGGTTAGCCTTGAACCAGAGACATACTAGCAAGTGAAAAAAACGAGTACCATCACAGAGAACACAACTTTGATATATAAAATGTGCAATAATATTGTTATCACATTTCATCATATTCCTGCTAGGTAAACAATATTCTTCAACTCTCCATATTAATGTCCCAAGTAAATTCTAGTTTACTTCCGAAACAATATTTTATGAATAATACTATTTATCATTATGATGATGGAACATCGGTAATGCGACAGTCTATATGGAATAATGAAATTAGGCAGTTCAATTTTTATGAGAGAGGAGGAAGAGAGAGGGAGAAATGTGAGGGATAATGGGTTGTCACACCATTGATATTCCATCATCACAATGATAGATAGCATTACTCATATTTTATGTTTTCAATTAATATTCTGCTCAATAAAAAATTAAACCTTGTTATATTGATGGCCTTGTGCCCTTTTACCTGAAAAAACCAAATTTTTATGCTCTCACTCATCTTGTTTGATAAATAGGCTTCACAGTTCATACAAGCATGGACATCCAAAATGAAAATAAGATGTTTTCTTGTGTTGATAACGTCTCTACGGCTAAAGGAGAAGAAATATAGCATTGGAAAGAGTGATCCAGTTTGTTATCCGTGTACATTTACATATAACTTAACTCAGCTCTATAGTGAAAATGGTGAGAAAAAAGGACAACGGGCACTGTAAAAAGTATCTCATTTATGTTTTCTCCATTTCCATACATCTATAGTCCAACCTCTTTCTTTCTCAAGTCCCCTAGATATACAGACAAACTAGATGTAGACAAACATTCCATTGATTTTATTTATTTATTTATTTTCTGGAGGTGACAATTAAAAATATAGATTTGCAACTTGGCATTATATAGCGTTGTCATTGACTATAGTAATATCAAAAGAATGTTTCGTTTAGAAATTAGGTTATTCATAGCCATTAATCTCCTATTTATCAAAGCTTTAGAAAAGGGAATAGCATTGGACCAGGACTATCTATTGTTAACTAAAATAACAGAGTAATAAAGGAAAACATATTGAGGGTGTGTTTGAGCCACATTATTTTGGAATAATGTATTCTCGAATAGTAGATTGATGGGGAATGTGTTGTTAAAAAAAGAAGAAAAAATTATTGATGTGATAGAAAATATTATTTTATTGAAGAATGTGTGGTTGAAAATGAGTAGAAGAATGAAAATGAAAATTTTAATGTGTACCAAACAGGGGCTGAAAGTCTAAATTGAGAAAATCGTACATACATACATACATACATATGTCCAATTGAGTACATACCTACGTACCTACATACACATACATGCATGCATGGTTGATGAATTCTTTGATGCCATTTAGTAATGGTCTGTTGGAATATCAAAATGCCATCCAAAACTTCAAGAAAATTGGTGGCAAAAATTGATTCACCATCAACTTATCATTTGAGGCCATGAACAGGATTGATATGTGCAATATCATTCCCAGATTCATTGCAATGAGTACCATCTTGACACCAAATCTGCAATTTTAATTTATACTTTTATAGCTCTTATTTTCTAGAAATATATAAATTCAAACATCATCCAATATAAAGGATCCATTCACATTTGAAAGTATTTTCCATAGGCTAATAATACCAATAGAAGCTCTTTGGTTGGTAACTTTTTAAAACCATGATTTTACTCGTATGAGCTTACAATATTCTAAATCTATGATAATAAAAATTGAAAATCAAGCAAATGAAGTTACAATATAAACTAAAACTACAGCAAATAATAGTAAGTTTACACCTGAATTGTCCAATATCACTAGCATCAACATCTGAGGTATCTGCATCCAAACCACAACTTTGACTGGAAAAAAATGAGTGATTTGATTCTACGTATTCTTTCATAAGAAGAAAGGTCAGAAATTCTATATTTGTAACATAGTAACGGGAAGTAGTCAACAGAGAATTTCCAGTTGAATTAGGATGCAAGTTGGGAGAACCCCTAAGAAAAAGGAACCTTGCTTTCAAAAACAGATATTTAACCAACTACATCGCAATTTCAACAAACCGTATTAAAGCTCAATCGTTTAGGTGCATGATAGAGGCAGACATAGCTGCTCCACCATTCAAAAGAAGGCATGTTGCCAGATCATAAGCCCCAGAAGAGGCAAAAGAGATGTAAAGTCATGATCCTTACATTCGAAAGAACTGTAGCAAGCAGCAAAACTATAAACATTCTAGGTGCTTCGAAACAGCCTTGATTATCCAAGTGAGTTTCACTCAGATTATAAAGAAATATCCATAATACTGTCTTTTCCTTACTCATACAACGATCATGTCATCTACAATAACAATAGGTAATAGTCAGTGTCTTAAAAGACTCTTCTGGTATCTGCAATTGATTTATTATACTAAAAGATGGTCTACTTTAAAGTATCCATGTATTCATGAATTCTGATGGATACTCTTCAGTGAAATTGTCAATATTTTTGGATGATAATAAAAGATGGTTTACTTTAAAGTGAGTTTTCATATCTACTTGAGGATAAATTTTGCAGATGCACAAACTTTACATGTCAATTGATGGACCTGAACTATGACCTATTGTTATTGTAGATACATGGATACTGTAGTAGCAGTGTCTTCAAATGGGGATCAAACTCAATTGACCACATCATTCTTATACTAAACAGATAACCTCAACCGCAGAGGCACTTTGAACTGAACAGCAATAACAATGTCAAACACCCAATTAAAAAAAATTCCATGGAAGTAAGTTTTTCTATCTAGACATCCACTACTTGGAGTTCGTCCCGCCCATCAATATCAATATCAATATCAATAAATACTCCAACATTTTGCTAGTTTGAATTTTAAAAAGAAAGAGAGAGAAAATAAAAGAAGCTGTAGCTGTCCTACGTGCTTCAAAGCAGCCCTAATTCTCCAAGTGAGATTTCACTCAGATTATAGAGAAGCATCCCTCAGTGTCTTTTCCTTGCACTTACAACAACCATGTGATCCATATTAATAATGGGAAACCGTCAAGTCTCTTGAAAGGCTCTTTTGGGCAACGTCCTTGGGTATGCCGAGTCCAAAGTGCCCCAGGGAGTTTAAGATAATTACAGTGGAGATTGCCCACAAGTTTCAAGGCAAAAACCTTTTTTTGATAACCAGGGATGTTCGGACAGCTTGCGCGCACCTCGACTAATCCCATGAGGCCTGAAGTTTACGATCGGGTACTCACCTCAATAGCCCTAAGGGACTCGAACTAGTGACAATTGGAGAGCAACCCAAGGCTTGACCAATTGAGCAACCCATTAGGGTTAGTTTCAAGGCAAAAACCTAGAAGAACATCATATGAAAATTCTTCTTTTTCCCATTATATCTTTTCTTCCATAGATACAAATCTACAGGGATACCTCAGTCACATGCAACACCATCGACTAGGGTATACTTCCCTTGCCTGTATTTGAAGGTTCCAAGCATCTCTCAGTTAAATCTTTTACTTCCTTACTTTTTTCTTCTTTTTGTATGAAATATATTACTGTGATTATTATGTTCAAGATTAAACAAGATTACTTACCGTCCTCATCTTTGATAGCAAACAATTCTTGTGCTACTTCAAGTCCATCGATTATTTTAGCTTCCCACTTAAAAAGAATATTTTATTATCAGTTGCTAGTCTAACACTCAAGAAAATTTGGAATTGTTCCTGCTCATTTTTGTTAAGTCAGCTATTATTATATAAATTGACAAGTTGTAGATGGTGTAAGTCGCAGATTTCGCAGAAATATAAATTTTCTATTTCACTTCATTTTCCACATTTTTCTATAATTTTAACAATAATTGCACCCTGGATCATGATATATGAAATGGTTCGGCACGCACCATGCATTTAAACATTGCACCTCAATATCTCTTGACAAATTCAGGCAACAAAAGAAAGATGGACATAATGCTAAGCCACATGAAACTGCATAGTTACTTGCTAGCCACTAGCCATAGTTATTTAAATGTCTACAACTTCAAGTTTCCAGACCAGTTGTGAACCAATGAATGTAGGGTTTCAGACGCACAAAAATAAACCGGAAAACCAGATTCATTTTTATTCTTATGCATATTTCAATACTTCTCCATGGATAAACCACAGAGACTTCCTCCCTCAAGAAAAGCTACAGACAACCAGAAAATAATACAAATATAGCAACATTGTAAATCAAAATATACATAATGCTGTAGCAGCAGTGCAAATTATAGTACAAACAGGTCCATCAACTGATACGTAAAGCTTGAGCATTTGCAAGATTAATCATCAAGCGGATATGTCTCAGGCATGTACCAGAAAATCTCAAGAAGTCCAGCTTAGACTTCAATGACATAAATATAAGACCACACACAACATAACAACAATATCCATTCTTGTTGCAACAAAAAGTGGTCAAATTTATGAAGAGGGGGCCCCAGACCATATATTCGTAATTCAAAAATAAAAAAGATAAAAACTGGAGATAAATTGACCACATCACTCTCATACTAAATAGATACCATCAACTACTGAGGCTCCTTGAAGTCAATAGAAAGAACAGTGGCAACCATTACAAGACCACAAACTTCGGCTCAATTCAGGATTTATTCCTTGAGAAATATTCTCGTAGAAATGACAAATAACTATAGAAGTAGAAAAGAAAACATCAATTAGGAGGCTCACCAATCAAGCAAAGGAGGATAGTGGACAAGGCGACTTGAACAGGTCGACTGTATTGCATTTGATATTGGGACCTCTGGAGCTGTCTCTGGATAGCTCCATACCAACCATATAGTTGCTTGTCATAATAATCATCACAACCATCAAGGCAACTTTTACTCTTTTCATAACATACATTGATGCCCTGCATAAAGGAATGTAGATTCTCTCAAGATCAGCATATTATAGCCAAACAAAATATAGTTAAAAATGAAGACTAAGCCCCTGTTTGAGCCACATTAAAATTTTCATTCTCATTCTTCTACTCAATCTCAACCACATATTCTTCAATAAAATAATATTTTCTATCACATCAATAACTTTTTTTTTTTTTTTTTTCAACCACACATTCCCCGTCAATCTACTATTCCAAAATAATTCTTACAAAATAATGTGGCTCAAACACACCCTAAATTTGGACATNTTTCTACTAATTTTCAACCACACGTTCTTCAATAAAACAATATTTTTCATTACATCAATAATTTTTTGTTCTTTTTCAACCACACATTCTCCGTCAATCTACTATTCCAAAATAATTCTTACAAAATAATGTGGCTCAAACACACCCTAAATTTGGACATTGTTACCGAAAATCAAATACTCACTCTGGTAGTTTGAGGTAGTGCATTATCAGCTTCTTGGTGGTGATCCATAAGCTTTAACTTCCTGTAACCATTCTTAGACCACTTCAACTTTGACACAGATGATTCCATTGTATTTAACAACCCTGAAAAGCTAGGTATCTTTCTAGGTGGGGGATCAGGTTGTTCACTAGAGGAACTATGGAGTAAAGCGCCATCAGACACTGCAATATTCCAGGAGCCAATGTCAGCACTGGCACTAGCTGTCCTCCGATGCCCTGGCAACTTCTCTTCCTTAGCCTCCACTCGACCCCACTCCATCAAATTAGCTGAATTCCTCAAACACTCAGCAGTCATTGACTGTTTACAAGACTCTTGCGAGTACTCCATTCCTTGGTCCCTGCTATGAATATTGCCCACAATTTTATCCGTGGAAGATGGTGGTGGTCCAGAAAGAAATATGGCGAGCTCATCGCATTCTCCTTCATTTAATTGAACCCAAGGCAATGGCGGCTTGCCCTGTGAGACTGTACATTCATTTAAAGAGCTTTCAACCTTTAAAATCTGACTCTCAATTGCATGAATGAAGTCCTGGTGCCTATCTTTTGCATCATCAGCTGAATTACTACTAGTATAACTCAAATTCACTGCCCGTCCAAATTCCTCCAACTGCATTAATTAAGCATGCCAATAATCAAAACATTGCAATAATGCTATAAACAAAATTTCCACCCTCAGATTTTGGATTAACTATAAACATCAATACCTTCATCAACAACTATACTCAGAACACATCCATGTAAACATGTGAATGTAGAATACCTAATACCGATGTATGCTTGGAGGGTATGGATGTATGTGTTCATATATACACTTGCTTTTGTAATTATAATTACATATATGCAGAATACTGACCTGCCACTTC
>CAIGRR010172847.1:0-10047 GCA_903798365.1 Fraxinus sp. 1973-6204
CTCTTTAAGCAAATCCCCCAATTTTTTATAATCCTATTTATTTCTTCAACATTATGTTAATAATCAGCAGAAATTAGTGAGATTGAAGACCTCCAAAGGACCCCGATTCACAAATCAAATCCAGAAACAAAACCAATAAAGCAGCAAAATCACACAGACGGCAATTAAAGTATGAAAATGTTCAACTAAAACCCCCCAAAAATTGAATGGGAAAAAAAAAAAAAAATCGATGTTCAGTTCAGTGTAACTTCGATTTACCACTGCCGCTGTTCGAAATCATGATCTACATAGTTTCGCTTCCTCTTCGAATCCAGAACCTTAGTACGGGCCTAACCCATTGCCTCCACGTTCGATTTGTGGAAGTTTTGCAGATTCTCAAAATTTCCAATGAGCAATTTTGGAGGGTTAGGGAGAGATTTCAAAATTTAAATGACCGTAAGGGAAGTGTCAATTCTCTCGAATTGTATTGCTCCATGTATTCCTGGCTCCTCTTTCAACTATATTCAGTAACAATTAACATAGTAATAGCACAATTCAATATCGCTAAAAAATATAAAAATTTAGTACAAGATTCGGGAATGAATTCAACACCATATGACTGACCGAGAAATTTCAGCTTCAATTAGGTGAGTTGCAAACAGAGAATGGAACTTTGAGGTTAACTCATTCTCAAGAGATCACGACCCTTTGTAGTTTGTCCCCGTCATTGTAGTAGGTGTATGGTCCAGACTCCAGGGTACAAGGGGCATGATGACGTAGTGTCATCCTCACCTTCTTCTGACTTAACACAAATAGAGACGAAATTACCATACTTTATCAGTATACGTTTGAGTAGTTTGTCCCCGTCACGACCCTTTGTAGTTTGTCCCCGTCATTGTAGTAGGTATATCGTCTAGGGCATAAGGGGCATGATGACTTAGTGTGATCCTCACCTTCTTCTGACTTAACAAAAAAAGACACGAAATCACCATACTTTATCAGTATACGTTTGAGAAAAAAACAAGCGTGATTTGTAAATTTGGAGATAATATGTTGATAAAGGGGATAACTCCATCAAGTTTTCATATGTATGAATGAATCAACTGCCTATTATATTAGGTATGGATGGCAACATATTTGAAAGTTCAGTTATGAATTCATGAAAATTAAAAGTTTTGGTACCTATAAGAAATGCATGGTTAAATTAGGTATGGGTGGAAAACATATTTGGACTTTTGGGGTATAGATGGGAGATAATTGGATTTTAGCCACCCTTGGTGGATAATTGTTTCCATTAGATTCTTGAAACTCATTTGATATGTTGAATTGGATATGATAAGTATAAGAGAACGTAAATATTTCCTTATAATTAGACACGCAATATTATCATGTACCAAAAATGTCCATTGATAAACCGAGTTAACTATCCAACATGATGTGGGATTGGGTTTTACTATTCGGAGAGATTTCATATGAACAATTTTATATTGCTCGAACAAGAACTTCTCGAAAAGGGAAAAAGATGTGATAACAGTACTAAAAAGTTGCTAACGATTTTAAAATTGTGGGTTTTCACAAAATATATGTAAACTACACCAACAATCTTCATATCGAACTCTTCAGCGGGGACGGCCGAGAAAAGGTGAAAAGTCCTTGCTCGGCCGTCTTCATATGCAAGAGAAGTTTTGAACTTTCCATCTCTCTTGGTAAAGATAACATAGTACAATTACAAGGTGCGGTTTATGTCAAATCTCTTTATAAACATCTATACTATCTACTAACAATGTAATATCAAGTTATCAACCACTCTATCAAATCCGATTGTAATAGAAAACCGAATTTTTTTTAAGTAATTCCCCCTTCATAAATAGATTCAACTTCATCTGTGATAGTAAGAACAGTCCTGAATCTGCACCAATTTGAAAAGGCATCGAACTTTGATCCAGTGATCTAATTTTTCAGCAGGATTGTGTTTCTCATTAAAATGTTGCTTCCGAAGTCTTCTTATATCTCCAAAACATGACATCGAGACTAGGATCATTAGTATGTTTACTCATTCCTTCTCAGCAATTACTATAAACACATCACTAAGTGACCAGGCCCGTCTCTCATTTTTGGCAGGCGGATTAATCACAGCTTTCTCCGTGTCAGCTAAACGGTACCCAATCACAATCTCCCGTCTTTGTCGTGCACGTAGGAGTACTTCATAAAAACTCAATTCCTCACCACCTTCGAGGTAAAAATCCGCTCCTCTTATGTGCATCTCATTGCCCTGCGTAAATTATGAGATTTCTTTTCAGTACTGACGATAGGAGATCTGAATCGCATATCAAAACACTATTGCAAGAGGATACAGTGAGTTTGACTGCCAAACTGGCCGAGTTTTAAGTTGGAGTAGTTAGCAAACTTAGCCAGCAAAGGCTGAAAAGTCTGACAATGCTTGACTTTATATCAGCTTTACTCAATTCAAACCATTAATAGCTATCTAATTTAAACTCGAGGCAATCTGCAAACTGAAGAAAATTATTGTTTTAAACGCTGTACATGATCACCAGTTCTTTGACATGAATCAATCGGGTTAAAAGGATAGAACTAATAGCTAGATGTTTGTGCATGTGCATTTTATCAACTTCCGTTTTCTTTTTAGATGAAGAGATCAAACCCTGCCAGTTATACGATCTTTACCTGTCACAGTTAAATAGCATTCAATATGATAAATTAAAATGCGAATAACTCTTCTACAAATTATTTGTAGAATTTATAGATTTAGATTGGGGATGTAAAAGTCCTTTTCAGTAAATAAATTTATGACATGACATAATAATTTATATAATTATACCTCTTCAGCGAAAAGCTCTTCCAACACGTCATTTATTTGGCGATCCTCTGCAACCATGGCCAACGCCATGCTAACAAGTTCATTTGATAAAACATAATCACTGATTTTTGACATGGATAGTAGGTTTTTGGTCCTTGGATCAAGAATTTCACTGATTATAACAGACTTGTCCGAGGCCTGCTGCATATCCCCGATCCATGAGCCTTGTGAGAGGCTACCCCTGTGAACTTGGGTAACCATTGATTCTCTGTATGGAAGGCGTTTTGCCTGCAAATGCAAAATAAAGCTTCCATGAATTTTGGGTCTTTGCTCTATATGTTGCACGCTTATAAGTGGATCAAGATGTCACCGAATAGATTGCGCCAGCATGTTTTCTTTTCGAACTTTTGTCGGACAAGGAGAGGTTTTGTGATTGAGGTTACTTCAGAAAAGGTCTTAAGGTGGTCTGTACACAGAGGTAACTTCAAATAACTGGTGGTTACTATACAATAAAATGATTTACTAAATTATTGTGACTATCAAATAGCCTGATGACAGAAGGTAAAACATGGAAACTAAGTAGGACGCGAGCAAACAATAACAAGAACATGTAACACTTTTAGCTAAACTACACAGTACAAAAATCTTCTCGTCATTTAACTTCCAAGACAATGTCTACATGCAAGGACCCTGGAAGATACCATGCATTTTATGATCAAATAGGAAGGAATTATCAAGACCTACATAGAAACTAGAAGCTTAAAGAAAAAACTGAGCAACTGAACTCATAAATTTCAAATGTAATTCCATTGAGCAACTTCTTCTTTAGAGATCCAAATACTCCTAAACTGAAGACCACTAAACTGCCTTTCACACGAGTGGCAGTATCCACTGAAAATCACCATCCTATAGAAGTACCTGAATGTCACGAATCAGAAGTAATGTGGTAAGAGATCTGGAATCAGCCTGAATCGCTGAATCTTCTACCGATTCGTCAGCCAAAATTAATATCTGTATACCAGAGACGATATCACTGTAAGGAAACTTAATGAAGGAAGAAAGATATTTCCATGCTGCAAACAACCATCTAATTATATCCAAACTAGCTTAATGATAAAGAAAGCATTTCTAAAAGATGGTCATTAGACTAGAAATTATCAGCTATAGATGGTGTTATCTCAAATTTGGTTTGAGGGTATCAATCCTTCTCAGTTTCATTGTCCAGGTGTTTCTTTTCTTCATTTTTTGACTTGATAATACCTACAGAAGATGCTTGTGTTAGTAGTTCAAATTAATGTGACTTACTGAATCAAAAGATTCTAAAGGCAGACTTTCCAGATGACGCCGTATTACTGCATTTCCTTCACGGTTGATCAGCGATATATTCATCAGCTGTCTTGTGTCAAGGCCACCATCGATAAGCTTTTTATCTCTCTCCTTCTCGGGTACTTCATTGAACATCCACAATTCCGAACCATGTGCTAAAAAGGCATCTAGTACCTACAACAACAAACAAGGATAGGGAAATGCAAAGCATTGTTTCTAAAATGCAATCAAGGTAAGGGTAACAAAAGAAGTATTCATGTCGAAGAACTTGATAGCAAGACTGCTGGCTGAATCATAGTGCCGTAGATGATAAAAGGAAATCATTGGCTTGCCACCAGAATCAAAAAACAAAACTCTGCAGGCATAGGTTCTGGAAGCATCCAATAGACATTCTTGTAGCATTACCATTATCATATCTTCCATATCTCTACGCCAACCACAAAGAAGTATCTTCTCTGTAGACTTTGGAACCGTGACTTCCTTGGGCAGATTTCCTCTCAAAACCTGCAGCATCCAGGTGAAGAAGAAAAGTGATCAGGAGCTTTGATTGATAGAGCTTACCACAATCATATCATCAATGTCCCGTCTCCATCCACAAAGTAGAATCTTCTGTGGCTTTCTTGCTGGTCGGGCGATGTGTATGAGTTTTGCTTCTTTGACCTGAATAACCAAATTAATTTTGAATCTGTAAGTTTTATTCATGGTATGCCCCACTCACTTGAATTCCATAGTTGGGACCATCCCAAGACCATTTCATTCAAGAGTGGTGAGCCCACCTTCTGACTACTGATTTTTGTTTTCTCCTGTTTAGTAAAGCTTACTTTTGTTTTCTCCTGTTTAGTAAAGCTTACTTCGATGATATATTATATGAAATCGTAACATGAAGCCTTTCATATCTAAAAAGAAGAATCTGCATCATGCATAAGAAGAATAGAAAAATGAAAATTCCGATAGAGATTAGAAAAATACATGGTATAAGTTACACTTGAACTACAAGCACTAAGGCAGATTCAGAGTTATTACTAAAATGACGAAATTCATCATCTGAAGATACGTAAATATCGTCAGTTAAGACAGTGAAATTAGATGGACATCAAGTGATCCTACTTGATTTTGTACTAGAATGAGAGTTACCCATCTCTTAACCATGCAGTATTTACTCAAGTGCCTAAACATTCTTTACTGCAAATCCATTCCAATTATAAACATGATTAAGCAGATCACTTATGTTAGTGCATAATGCTTGCCAGGATGAAGAAAAGCCCGAAATATGTTCGATATGTACCAAGCTTAACTGCTTCTTATCCTCAGGGTATCAACATATTATCTGCAAAGGTAACACGCCTTCTAGTTCTCAATATTATTTAGTTCAGTTAGATGTAACGATGGAGTTGACAATAGAGTGTAGACGAATGTACTAGAAATTAGGCAAAAGAGAATCTCAAGGACTACAGAAAATCATGATCTTGAAAATACAACGCAGTCAGAATAGGCAACACGAATGGATTAACCAATCCTTAGGGGTCATAGAGTTCAGAGAAGTATAACGCAGTTTTTAGCAGGTTTTGTAAATGTCATTTAACATTTTTGTTCAAGTTTTCTCCCAGATCCTTTTTGTTTTCGAAGTGTGTTGCCCTCTTAATGGGGTACGCCTCCATTGTGCAATATCAGTAAACATTATTTCCCAGACAAAATAAAATTTCAACCCACATGCACCAGCATGTAGTTTGACTTAGAAGAGCAAAATGTCATGGAGGGTAATAACATCTAATATAAGACTGCTGTGAGCATTCCTCGATGTAGAAAATATGAGATATATCACTATTCTGAAGGAAAGGGAAGCACCATTGGCAGTTCTGATGGAGCATAGGTGTCGTCATCCTCAGCAATAACAAGAACCTCATCTCCTTCTTGCAGAATATACATGTCATCAGGATTCAGTATAATTTTTCCACCATGTGATGCTACCTTCACTCCACAAGGAATAGCTTCAGGGAAGCTGATCAAAACATCTTCAAAAGCCATGCCATCCAACTGTGGCCATCTTTTGATATAAAACTCGCAATTTTCAAACCCAAGGATGTCTTCCCATATCTGTGACCACCAAGTAAACAAGAGAGAATAAGCAATGATGCAAAGGCATAAAGTGAAGTAAAATCTTGTGGTTAGCAACTATGCATTGAACAAAGTCACGTTTTCTTTGTATCCTAATGTTTTGATTTGTTATGAGTCCTTAGCATTGAGATGATGTATCTCCACTTTTGTTTGTTCTATCTTTTGACTGTCTACATGGTTTTGTCCACTGTAATTGCTTTTCCATTGTAACTTCATCGTTGAATCGCTCGGGTATGCCCGCAGTACTTGTACATGACGTTTGACCAATATAATTCATTTAACCGATCAAAAATAAATAAAAAAATATAGAGATAACTATGAAATATCACCATCTTAGTGATCTAAGACTAAAATGATTCCATATCACTCAATTTAAAGATATCACCCAACAGAAAAATTAATATAACAACAGCTGACCTGGGCAAGTCCAGGCTGCCGAGCACACTGAATCATGAGTCTACCAATTACATCATGTGCTACAACAGTTTCAACAAGATCCCCACCAACAAGCTTAACTAGGACCTCGTTATCAAGATCACTCATTTCAACCACTATGTGTCCCCGCAGACCTTCTTTAATTCCTGTCAGGCTTAATACTGTCCTCAATGCACGGGCATCACTCTGCATACAACAGCAAGTTTAATACATATCAATCGTTCTAAACTGTAAGTTTAGATGGATGCATTCCTTTTTTGACTACCTGATCAGCATTCCCATCTTCAGCGAGGACAACTATTGCTCGAGCCGTAGAGACAGATACCTGGCAAACCTCTTCTAGTTAGATGCCCAACTAGAGTAATGTTGCATCTAGTTTGATAATTAAGTGATGAAGGTATGTTTATCCACGAAGAGAACACATCCCTTGTTGTAAAAACTACAGAGCAGAAAAAGAATATGGAAAATTAAAATAACTAAAATTACATGTTCACCTTTTTCAGGTCAGCTAAAATCAGGGGGCTTCCACTTCTGCATATGACAGATGTTCCCCTAAAATCAAACTCCATTTTAGTAATGTCAAGTTCCATCTCTTCTTTGTCTCGTTCAGCCATGATGACAACTATTCCTCCACCCAAGCTCTCATTAGCTATGGCAAGTTGATTCAGAAGTGATCCCTAAAGATAGACTATAATTGTCAGTTAATAAAGCCAGCATTTTCTTACAAGACCTAAAAGAAAAATCAATGGTGAGTTTGAGCCACATTATTTTGGAAGAATGTATTCTGGAATAGTAGATTCATGGAGAATGTGTGGTTGAAAAAAAAAAGGAAAAGTTATTGATGAGATGGAAAATATTATCTCATTGAAGAATGTGTGGTTGAAAATGAGTAGAAGAATGAGAATGAAAATTTTAATGTGTACCAAACACGGGCTAAATAAGATGTTGATGCTTTGAAATTACTCGATGACCTACCAATTTGTCACTCCATCCAAGGATAAGAGTATGGTTTTGCTCGACTACTTCACTTCTTCCCTTTCTCAGCGAGTCAAACTTCTCAGAAATCGCACCAGAAACAAGTCCAAGCATCATTGCAAATATAAGCATCCCCCCAAAACTAATGGAAACCGAAACTAGCCTGGGGCCAATGCCTTCAGAATCTGCATGATTCCCTGAGGAGGCTACATATGTCCAAGATAACCAAAGGCAATCAACTGAACCATCATCTGTCACACCATAAAGCGATAACCCACCAAGACCAATCACTAGTAGAGTAGCAACCAACAAGGCCAGTGGCTTAGCATATGGATTAACTGATAAAAATATGTCAACCCGGTAAGCTAGCCGCTTATTTAAAGATACTTCCTCTGCATTATTGTCTAATGATCTTCTTGAATTTGAGACATAGCCAACATACTTGAAGAAAAGGAAAGGGAGGGAGAACAGTGTGATAGAGATGGCTAAAGCTGCAATTTTCAAGTTTTTGTTAGCGATTTTATCAGCATTATGTGATGATGAATCACTAGTATCGACAGAATCGAACAAATCACAAACTTTTAGTCTGGCACTGAGCTTGGAAATCTTATCCTGCAAACAAGGGAAAAACAGGGGATCAGAAAACTAGGAGGAATAACTTCTGGCTATGTCCTTTTACCATTTAGTGTATTCATCCAATGGAATAACCATTTTGGGAACTATATGCCACAGAAAACTGTTATGCAACACAACTTTGACCAATTCATACAAATGTCGTAAAATAGTATAGGTAAAAATGTCATCCAAAAACTGATCAAGTACATCGTATGAAAGAAATTGCAGAAGTTAAAAAATAACTTAATACATCTTTATGTTCTCGTGACCCAGCTAACCACAGGTTTTACAACTGCGAGGTCCAGAGTAACAACTGCCAACTCCCCGAAAATTGATGTTCTTCTGAGCCCTTATACGGTTAAACCTCATCTTAACTGAAATTAAAGCTTTTATAATTAGGAAAAATTTCTAAGTTTATATATTAATCAATGTATAACTCACAGCTTGCTGATATATTTCCCAATCATCTATAATCCAGCACCATTAGTATTATTTCCATTACTTAATAATAAATATCAAAAATCAAAACTTTGATGTACGTTACCATTTTACCATACAAGTTACATTAGTTTTTACCCATTTAACATTTCTGTGAAAGGTTAAATAATTCAGAATGTACTTTCATAAACATCAAAACGAAAAGAATTGCTCATAAGGAATGACTAAATGCACAATTACGTGATTTACTTTTTATTTGGAGTCGCTAGAAATTTGTCTACTATAATGTGAACAATTATTTCTATATTTANACTAAATGCACAATTACGTGATTTACTTTTTTTTTGGAGTCGCTAGAGTAATAAATTTGTCTACTATAATGTGAACAATTATTTCTATATTTACGAAAATTCGTCAACAAAGCTTAGTTTTATTATTGATTACAGAAACATGCACATCATCCATCTTAAACGATATACAACTGTTGTCATAGAAAGCTTTTTCACACTGATGCAACCCTGTAAGAAAAACATTCAATTCAAAACAGACTAGTATCAGATGTTCAAGAATTTGTAATAACAATGGGTTAATTTCACAAACGGTCACTGAAGTTACCTGGAAATAACAAAACGGTCACTGAAGTTTCAAAACATTATTGCAAAAATAATTATCATTCATCCAAAATAAATTATGTAATCACCTGTAACTCAATAACCTCACTATGCAAACAAAAGTTCTTGTGCACCAAGGACGAAAACACTGTTATCAATATCTGCATTCAAATTGAAGCCACCATTTAAAATAATCAGCTATTAATAGTTGATAAAATTATTCAATTATAACTATCTGAGAGAGAGAGAGAGAGCGAGAGGGAGAGAGAGAGAGAGAAGAAGTTAACCGCAACAGTAAAGGCCAATTGCCACCGAATTCTAAGCCGGCCATTTGCAAAACCAGTAAAAGTCTTCAAAAACGACTTCGTTCTATCATCCTGAACCTCACAATTCCCAGGCGATTGCGAAGCAGAAGCATCGTCCGCCTTATCAACACTAGCATCATCTGGTGGTGCTGGTGACTTGTCATTTCGACGATCATAACCGAACTCAAAACGTCGTCGTCGTCTTAAGCCGGTGTACTTGGAAATTGAACCAGAAGAAATAGAATCTTGGCTTAAATTTTGGGACTGGAATTGAGAGTGTGTGGTTTTGGGAGCACGTGGATAGGTGGAGAATCTTCTTCTAGGGGCGGAGTGGAAATCACTATAGGAGGAGTGAGTGAAAGAGGGTGACGGAAAAATCCAGTCTCTGGTGCTGGTGGCGGCGGCGGCAGTGGATGTTGGGGAGGAATCA
>CAIGRR010172852.1:0-10090 GCA_903798365.1 Fraxinus sp. 1973-6204
GTTCAAAGCGTTCTAGCTACCTGTAATTTCGATAATATTTTATGAGATTCACACTACGGTTAGATTCAAATCAAAAGATATCTAACTTTTATGCATAAGTGTTAATATTTGATTAAGTGATTAGAATTGATTTTGAACAAGTGGGAGATTTTTAGAATCTTGTTAGATGTTCAAAATCAATTGTGAAATGAGATTATGGATGAATTTGAAAAGAAGAGATTGAATTTGAAAAAAGGGAGAAAATCATTTATGGCATCTTCAATTTGGCCTATGCGGTCGCATAGGCCATTGTGGCTTGCGATCGCATAGAGACCATCAGAGAATTGAAGGGAAGTCAATGCTATAACTATGCAACCGCATATTTATAGCCTATGTGGTCGCATATGGTTAAATTTTGACCGTTAGATTCAAAATTTTGGTGATTTTCTTGTGAAGTGTTGCACATTTTCAACATGGTTTAAAACCATTTCGAGTATGGATGATTGAGTATTATAAATATGGGTTTATAATCATTCCAAAATATATAATTCAATTTTATCATATATTATTCATCCAAAAATAATCTATCATTTTGTTCTTCGTATAATCATCTCTTAAAACTATTTTCACTTGTTCACTTGAAGAATCACTTTGCTTTTGGTGTTTTTTATGTTAGGCTTGAATCCTACAAACCATTTGTCACTTTAATTTTCAAAAGCTTTGGTAGAGGAGACAAATATCGTTTGAGGACAACGATTCATTATTCGTGATCAAGTCTCATTTGATTTCTTTTCTCTTCATCTACTTGCTCTATATTTTGTTTCCATTGTTGTATATCATTTTCCATCAATTATAGCAACCCAACGCATTACTAAAAATAAGTTTTTTTTTTTTAATGTTAAACATTCAATTAAATAATACAGAAAAGTGTTAAAATTTGTCGTACTTAATAAATATGAAATAGCTTAATTTTGTCAATATAGACTTGGACAATTATAGAAAAATGATTTTACAAAGATTTTAAAAAAAATTTCGGCAAGCTAGTGTTGTTTTTCCCGTCAGCAGCGTAGTAAGTTGCAAAAAATATTTTGACCTAACAAATGTCCACCGAAAAATATGAATATTTTACAAAGAGCATAAAACTCGTATACTTACATCATATTAAAACCAGTTGACGATGTTTGAGGCACAAACATTTTTCAGAGAAGCTCAAACTATATTCTCTGTTATAGTCTGATATTTACAAAAACATTTTAATAAATTTACGAGCCTCCGATCAATATGATTTCAGTTTTAGATGTTAGATAAAATGTAAAGGGTGGTTTTCCAATTAGACTACTTCTGAAATTCGAAGTATACAATTTTTTGTGAATTTTTAAAATAAGAACTGAATGTTAGAAACATTTCACATTGAAGATTTATACGGTTTCTATTGAACTTAGAGCATCTCCAATAGACTTTTTAAACATGAGATGCTCTTTATTTTAAAGAGTTACAATTTAAAATTATACTACAAGAGACTTTTTAAATAAACATTTTAATTTAGAGATAACACACTTTCTATAATAAAATGCATTCAATGTATTTCAATTTTCAATGTAGGAAAACAATAAAATAATTTAAAGAAAAGTTAGTTAAAATAAAAGATAAATATAAAGAGCTGGTTGGAGTACTTCAAAATTTCACTATCTAAATTTATAGATGCTCTTCTAATAATAGAATATGCTCTATAAAAATAGAGAGTAGATGGTCTAACATAGCAAAAATACATGTGTAAGTATATAGTTTTGTTACATGTACATCAAATTCGATATTGTTGTGAGGTGTCAGCTTTCTATACATTAATTTTAACAACACTTTAAACTATTAATAACACAGATTTTAACAATATTCAATTTAATGTAAAAAACGTAAGCAGTTTAATTCTTAAACAAAATGAGAGAATATGAGGCTCAATTATTTTGAATAATACGGCCAGAAGATACACATATCCCAAACATGTAAAATGATAAAAGGAATTCAAATGAGAGTTTCATTTTCTAGAAATTAAAGTGGAGCGTCTAACAAATAAAATATAACTTAAAAAAATCCTAATATTTCTTTATTTAAGGTACTTTTCGAAAAGAATCCATGTTCTAATATGACAACAATCCATCCACCGCCGTCGAATACGCTAATTGTCACCTGAAATTTGTTAATAAAGAGGAATAAGAATAACGAATTATACCCAATATGATACTTAGTACTCCATTATGCAATAAAATACCTGCATAAACATAAAAATACCACATCAAGAAAATGATAATTCAAGCAAGTGACGCAAAATAATGTGAACGCTAAATTGTATCTCAAAAGTGTAAGCCTAAAATTTTCTCTAAGGAACATCGAATTTACGTAATTGAATTCACATGTAATAGTAAAATTTGGAATGAAGTGGAAAATCCACTTATAGAACATATTACCTCACCTTAATTTCAAAAATATGAGGCCTGAGATCCTTATAAAGGCCCAAAACTATATTTCTTCAAAATAACTTGCTGAAAACTAGAGGGGTTTATAATTTATAAATATGTGATTGCTGTAATTTTTCTTTAGAAATATGGATGAAAAATGGGTAAAAATCATTAAAAGAGAGAACTCGTTGCTAGGGCGTCCATTTTTTTATTTATTTATTTTTTTTAAAATTTGAATTGTTATTTCATTTGTATTGGCGCGAGATGTGCATAAGTCGATACAAATTCCTAAATTGGTTTATTTTAATACGACTCAATATATTAATTAACAAACTAATTATTTTCATTAGGATAGAATAAAATAATGAAATTCTTATTTTTCTCAAAGGACCAAATCATTTGGATGTCAATATTGATTATGCCCGTGTTTGATGGCTATTATTTATAAAAAACAATGTCTGGAGTTGTGATTTTTAAGAAAATATATGGTTATAAAATAAGAATTTTTTTTGAATTTACATACAAAACATTTTATTAAGTGAACATATGGTTAAAATTGATTTTTGATATAACATGATTGTCGAACATGAGCTGTATAGACAGGAAAAAGTAAAGTACATCTGGAGGAAGGGTCAAACCTAACCTTCCAACGAGCACAACAAGACCCCCGTTAAAAGATCGCCCCAGTCAAACATAACCTTCCTATGTGACACAATGACAACATATTTATTGGGCACATTCCCTTATTGAAGATTACATGCACATACAGATACCCAAGAGCTAGATATTGGAGAAAAAGTTCTTACTTAAATAATCCTTTGTTTGAAGAAAAATGGATTGATGAAAAGTTACATAGCACAACCATGTAAACAAATCTCACAAAGAGAAGCCAGGTTAAAACTGTTAGAGTTTTGGCGTGACCCGAATTCTTGTTAAGTATTTGATTGGAAATACTTTTGGAGGTGTATTAATATTTGGCTGTTTGTTTTGGAGAAGTCAATGAAAACAAAAATTGGACCAAGGATTTTCTAAACAATGTGTCACGCAGTGAGAATGCTTATCCCTCAATTCGGCATGGCAAAGACGCTAACAGCTAGGCGCGAGGCCTATTTTATCAAATAGTGCACTAATAATATGATCATATGTTGGTATTCTCCTTAACATCCTATTCAAAGCGTGCGTATATGCCAGTTGTTCGGGCTTGCCGACCTAAGAATGAGGGGAAGACGGGCTTGAGGTGTTATACCTCGGGAGCCAAACCTGCGGTCCGTGAAAGTTGGTATCAGAGCGGGTCCGCTCGAGCATGCGGTGTTGTTATGAGACAATGTCGTGTGTTCTTGCGGAGAAAAGATTTTGGGCCACAGCTCGTGTCGGCAAGCTGTCGGACATGACGAAGGAAGCGTGGGCAAAAAGGATGNGAGACAATGTCGTGTGTTCTTGCGGAGAAAAGATTTTGGGCCACAGCTCGTGTCGGCAAGCTGTCGGACATGACGAAGGAAGCGTGGGCAAAAAGGATGAAAAAGGGCAGCGTTACGCAACTGCCTAGGTGCCTTTTAAGGAGTTTTCGAGGAGCGCACATTGCAGGGCACAATGACGAAGATTGTTTGTTTTATTGGACATGGGTTGAGGCGTTGCGATTTGGAGGCCGTCCACTCGAGGAACCAATGCTCAGAGAGGCAGAGGGTGAAGGTTGGTGTCGAAGACGATAAGTACGAGTTACTGCAGGTTTGTGAAGGCCTGTCCATATAGAGTGGTGCCATTGTTATTCTTGCAATGAGACAGATGCGTGGTGATGCGAAACTCACTTCTCGCTACGAGGACGTAAGCGAATTCAAATGGGGGAGAATGTCATGCAGTAAGAATGTTTATCCCCCCATTCGGCACGACAATGACGCTAACAGCTAGGCGCGATGCCTATTTTACCAAATAGTGTACTAATGATATGATCATATGCAGGTATTCTCCCTAAAATCCTACTCATAACGTGCCTGTATGCCAGTTGTTCAAGCTTGCCGACCTAAGAATGAAGGGAAGGCGACCTTAAGGCATTGTACCTTGGAGCCATACCTGCGGTTCGTGAAACAAGGACTGGGTGCCTGTGCACCACCATCTGGGCACCTAGACTCCATTTCGAGCATTGTGGGCAGTGCCTAAGCGCTTCTTCCACTATTTGCTAGCCGCGAAGATTCATTCTCGAGCTCTAGCTGCTCGCTAGGAGACAACTTTCACTGCTCGAGCAACAATTTACTAGTTTTTGGACTCTTATTCAATCTCAAATATTTCATTATTAGTTTTATTCATTATATTGAGACTTCTTCTTATATTAAACTCTTCATGTATTAATTCTTCTACTATGTTAGTGATTGTTACATTATAGATATATGGTGTATTATACATTTTTGTTGAGTGAGAACATAACAAAATAGATTATCTTGTTTATAGAGAGAAAGACTCGTAGATAGAGATATCTAGGAAAATGTCTTGTAAGATCCAATCTAATATATTAACTCATTACTTTTGATATAGTGGATTCTCCGCATCTGCCCATGATTTTTCACGTAAATCTTGTGTTTTTGTAATTGTTGTTATTTTCATCTTGTCAATTTTTTTGTCTTTGAATTGGCTCAATTTCTAATAAGTGGTATCAACGAACGTATCTACCGAGTTAGATTGTTAACAGAAATGTTGCTCTGATCAGGCATTTTTTACCATTTCCATCGCTATAATCCCTCTTCACTTCTGGATCATTTGAAAAGAGTCAACTTTTTGTTCATGTATAATTTTTTTGTATTCGTACTCGATATATCTTGATTAGGTTAAGATTGTTACAGATACGGAAATATTTCCGTGAACTTTAGAAGATAAGAAGAGTATGAGTACGTTGTCTCCATCAAAATCGAGCCCTTTTATGAATCCAATACGTAGCAGCCTCTTCTCTTTGATCACATTGTATATTGCAAAGGGGATTTGAATCAGTGTATGCACAAATCCTAAGCCAGCCACTACATACCTGCAGCATACATTTTAATGGGAAAATTAGTCAACCATCTCGTCTAAAATTATATGTTTTTAATTTTTCGATCACCTGTCAGCAATGAGATCTGTGAAGTTAGTTCTGGAACCATCGACATTGTTGAGCACCATAAGCACGATGGAAGCAGCCAAGGCAAGGAGAGTAAACATCCCGACATTAAGGAATGCTTTTCTTATTGCCTAGCTTGCTCGCCATTACGCCTTTCGATGTATTGCTAAATGTTAATCTTTGAGAACCAAAGCATTTATAAAGTAATATAGAGACAGTTTCTGGACACGCTAATCTTGGAAATGTTGAGAAGATTGATGTTGAATATAGTAGCAGAACAAGTAGAAATTTAATGGATTGTGTTGTTCGTGGTTTCTTATGATCAACTTTCATATTGCAAGCTATGCCATGAATAATTAATCGTATCTTAATCCAATTATTACAGCTAATGAAAATGACGTGTTTACTCGATGACAAACTCAATATTTTTGTATATTCTCAGTAATCTTGCGAGTTCACAAGGAAGTAAAAAAGTTCCTTTATTATAATATGCATGAATTGATCGGAAATTACTCAAAATGTTGATTTTCATTGACAAGAAACAAGAAATGAATGAATTGTTGATGGAATATGTTAGTAAAATATAACGTGCATAAATATATTCCAATCACTAACCTTTTACGTGCGTAAAATCAAACACGACTTCATCTTATCGAAAATGAATACAAGAAGAAGAAACGAAAAAAATGCATGAATATGAATTTGATCGAGATAAGAGTACTAGCAACCTATCACAGCTCGGCACTACCAACAATTGTGACAGTCAATGGAGAAATAAGGATACACGAGATTCTTGGAGAAAAATGGTGAAGACTCTTACAATCTAGCCTCAATTAGTGGACAGAAGTTGAGTGATCTTGGAGCTCTAACGGCTACATGTTCAAACCAAGATGACAATCCAATCGAGCCTATAAATTTGGAAAGTTCAAATCTGCATGGTAGTTCAGCAAACTCCAAATAAAGAGGGATTTTCTGCTGTCAAATTCTCCTGTTATCAAGCTTCAAATGGCAGATTTCATGGGATTTCTCTTTTATTTGATTTACAACAAAATAAACCAGAACCAGATTTCATGGGATTTGATTTACAGCTGAATCATTGTAATTTTATTTAAATACTGCACTTGTATTGCCTAAGTGTTCATGTTGCCATTGAATAAAATTTGAGTTTCATTTCTTCTTTCAGAACAAATACTCAATTGGCTTAGTTTTTTTCTTTAAAGAGTTGAACCCTTTGTCCTTAGGACGATTATGCCTCGCACTGGTGATAGTGATTTTCCTACATTCATCTCCCAAGATACATCGACCATGTCCCACAATAGTAGCACTTCAAATTACATAAATCAATTAACCTCATTGATGGTTTGAATTAACATTCATATTTTCTTCTGAGGAGTCAACAGATAAAGCAGAAGGACGACTAGCTGAAGAGGAGCCAGAGGTAGCGCGTGCCTTCGCCTGTTCCCAAGAGGTAGGCAGGTCCTGGATGGAACGTAAAATGGCGTTAGCATCCTGTAAGGAAAATGTAAAGAGTTAGCATTCCCATTACAGTAAACAAAGTAAAGATGAAAGGCAAGGCAAAAATACCGCGTCAACAACTTGGGAGACTTGGGGCACATCACTAGATGATCCAACCATTTGGGGAGACTTCCCTTTATCTGAACTAGTAGGCCCTTCCACAACGGGCAAATCTACAGGAAATTCTGCAAAAATCAAACAATAATGAGTAACGAGCTGCAATCCAACAATCTAGACAAGGGAAAGGACCATACAATCTGCATTACCTTCTGGTGCAACGCGTGGGGGGTCAACACCCTGGGAAGATGGGAGTTCTCCAACTTGGCTTGTAGCTAAAGTCCCCTCTCCAAGTGACTTGGACGAAGAAACCTTAGTGGAAGGTGGTGAAACAAGGTCTGGTGAAGGCAGAGCCTTCAAGGGAGAAGCGGAACCCTTCTGAAAAATCTAGGCAACACATTAACATATGAAGGATTTTTCACGAATGAACAAGCTCTACGTGAAGAAACAGAGTCCAATACCTTTCTCTTGAGGACGAGAGGAATATTGTCATCATCATCATCATCAGGCAAACTAGGAGGAGCTGGCCGTTTACGGCTGGAGATATCTTTAGTTGTAGTAGTCTAAACAGAGGAAGAGCCAGATGGAGCAGGATTTGCTGCAGAGTGTTTGACGCGAGCATGATGGGACTTTGAAGAAGAAACATGACGCTTTGAGGTTGGAGGAATAGCGAGAGTGGGAGAAACAGAAGAAGCCCTTGGATTCTCTAGCAAATGGAAAGCCCGGTTAACATCGATTGTGAACAACCTGCGCTTCGCCGCCGGCCATAGTTGATCTAAAATTGGGTGAGTGACAAAAGTGGGGTTGAATGGAGCCATGGAGAAACCCTGAGTCAAAAGGACATAGCGGGTATCAATGGCATGTGCCTCTGTTTTGGTTATAGTATGAAAGCGGTCTGTTAAACTCTTGGAGAAACATGGAGGAACAGGCCAAGTCTGACCAAAACCCAGTTTATGGGCAAGAAACTGGGGAGCATATATCTCAACCCCAGTCTTGGCATTGGTTCCAGTCAAAATATCATGGAACAGTTCCTTCCCAATCAAAAATTGAACCTAAACGGGCAAAACAACACTCTCATCGTTCATGGTAGATTGAGGCTGCACGTAAATTGGAATTTGATGAACAGAGAAGGGGAAAAAGGAAGGAATGAAATTCAAGGTGTAAAAGAACGTGAAAACCTCCCTACTGGACATTTTCACATGGCTCAGTTGATTAATAAATAGCACGTAACAATTTACTGATCTAGGAGGAATTGGAGAAGCACCAAGCTGGGAAAAATATGCTCTCAACCACAATTGAGCAAGCCAAAGAGACCCACTGTCAGTAGGAGATGCATCATTTCGCAGCTGGGATTGAAGAGAAGTCATACCCCTATAAAAGGTAGCTAGGAACAATGAGCAAAGGTTCAAAGGCCTACCACATGCTAACTCATGTGCTATGGGTAAATAAGATATGGAAAGCTTCATGCTAAGCACACAAATGATGAATTTACAAAACCAGACCTGAAGGAAGGCCACACGCTCGGCATGATTGGGTTCAGTGGTAGTGTTTTTATAAAGTTCTTGCATGCCCGAATAGGAATCAGTGAGTTTTTTGTCAAATTTTGGGGCAACACCAGTGACCAAAAGGTTAGGGGAGATGGTGTCGTCCAGGGGCAGAAGGTTAACTGAAGTACCAACATCTCTTAGAGTAATGGACATTGGACCTAGAGGGAAAATAAAAGTATTATACTCAGAAGACCAGAAACTCAAAGCAATGGGAAAAAGCATGGGGTCATAAGTTGGGGGACAAAGAGCAATTTCTAATAAATCAGAAATCCTAATACGATAAAAAATTATCTTGGTGGGGCCATATTTTACCATGCCTGCATGCCAGAAACGAAAAGTAGCATCAAATTTGGGCCAAGTGCGAATACCTCTTTCCCGGATTGGCTTTAATGGAAAAGGTTTCAGAAAAGGGGAATCTTGAGTACAGGGAAACAACTGGCCAACCGCGACTTATCCCACTGAATCAGCATCATTAAATGATGGGCCTAGGTAAAACTCATTGAGGTTAGAGTTGGTTGACGAAATGGGAACTGGAGATATGTATGGTTTGGTGAGAAGTTCTTGATAGTCATCAAAACTAAGGGAGTTTTCTGAAGTCGCCATTTATCACAAGTTTCAACTTCCTCAAGGGTATTGAAGTGCAAATGCAGGAATAGAGAAGCAAGAAGATGAATAGTAGTTTTATAGAGGCGCAACGTGGGTGTAATGGCACGAAGAAGTGGCGTGTTCTGTGATTTATAAAAGTGACGTGATGTTTCACTTGTTGGGATGTATAAGGTCAACACCAAACAAGGTAATAATAGAGATTCTTCCCCTTTCTTAGGATTTCAAATATTGCGAGAGGATACAAAGAATGAATATGACATAAGATTAATAATCGATATTAATTTTGCCATATTGGGGGGTAATTGTTGAAGCATAAAAATGAGGCCCAATTAAATAGCCCAAAGAGTGAAGCCCCGGTTAGGAAATTCAAAGGACAGGCCCAAGACAGAATTATGTAGTGGATGTCCATCATCGCCCAAATATACAAAGCGCCCAAACTATGGGCGAATACATCACTTTATTAATTTCAGAGCGACAATGCTATTATCGCCCAAGCCTGCGAAACGCCCAGAACATATGCAAATTGTTATCTTAAGCGACGGTTACTAAGGCAGTTAAGGGGCAATATCATCATGTCCCATGATCCAGGAAACCTTGATTACAAGCAGTTTAATGGTAAAAGTAATGACAGCAGTTAGAACGGTAGTTCTATGACAAGTCAGACATGATGAAGAACGAGGGTAATTACATAACGACCAGCAGTTTCAGGCGGTTCCATGATAACAACTGCCAAATGAGTATAAAAGAGAAGTGAAGGCATCGAAGAAAGCCCCCCCCCCCCCTCCCCCGAATCAAACACTCTCGAACAGATAATATGTAATTTTCATTTCCTTTACTTTTATCGCATTTAA
>CAIGRR010172868.1:0-10044 GCA_903798365.1 Fraxinus sp. 1973-6204
TACATATTAAAATTTTCATTCTCATTCTTTTACTCATTTTCAATAACACATTTTTTAATAAAATAATATTTTTCATCACATCAATAAATTTTTCTTCTTTTTCAATCACACATTCTCTATCAATCTACTATTTTAGAATACATTCTTCCAAAATAACGTGGCTCAAAAACACCCTATATGATGCTCAACACAGGAAGGTTCCTACATAAGAGATGGAGATTCGATCCCACCACTCCCCCCCCCCCCCCCCCCCCCCGACAAAAAATCCTTGCTCCGCCCCCGCCTCCATACATTGGCGTGTGTCGCTAAATTGCGACGATCACACGATATTCTTCAGTAAAAGGCCAAAAATATGATTAAATGAATTACGTTTTAGTCAATAACGATAAACACATTTTTCATTTATTTTTCTTAATAAATGCATAATACTAGTAGTGTAAAGATCTTCCACTTCCAATGATCATCTTTATTTTGTCCGTGAAAATTAATAATACTAGTTTATTAATGTATTCCGTTAAAAATACGTCTTGAATTTTTCTTCATTTTTTTTTTTCTCCACTCTTGCATTAGTTGAAGAAATCTAGAACATAAAATGATAAGAAAATTCATACACGAAAATATATCAAAATAAAGATTGAAAATGACTCTTGCTTTGTATATTTATATTGTAAGTTAGGTCAAGGTCCATAAGGAATTTGAAATGGCAATATACTTAGATAACGGCACATTGTCCATAGAATTTATGTTATTGCAAATTTCTTGTCATTCTAATACTATACTTAGGTTTGATCGACATAAAAACCTCATAATAATTATCAAACAGAATAGGAGAGGTTCATAGTAGAAGTTTTATTTTCATGTTAATCTTTAGAATACTTTTTAAATAGGTATTATAACAAATTGGGGTGTTACAACATACACAAACATATTATTTAAATATATAAATTTCTTTGATGGGTAATTAGGTTGAAAACATTCTCTAAGATCAATTCGGTTCCCAACCTTGAATGTGATTTCACTATCTTGTAAATGTTTGGATGAAATTTAGCAAGCAAAATCCACAACAAGAACACAAAGTGAAAAATTAAATTGTAGTTATATCAATGTCACTTAATTGGGTCAAGAAGCTGTTGAATTGTGTTGAGTACGTACATTGATCACAACACGCTCAACATCTGGTTTGGATTTTATAAATATGATTGTCAATGCAAACCATTCTACATACCAATTTCTGTGTGGTTGTTATACCAGTCCGGCCCACATAAGGCGATGATGATATGGCTTTCGGCCCATAATCGTTGCTGAAGTGAGCCCGGTGAAACCAAACCCCAATATTCGGTCCAGTAAGGAGAAAACGTGTTTTGGCTGAAGCCTTTTTATTTGTTCCTTATTGTGTTAAAAGTGTTAGTTTTCTTGAGCCATTGGATGGTCTGCTACCAATCTCGATGCCTTGATATTTTGAGAAATACGAATGGTTTTCTGATTATTCATTCTTTTCTTTCTGTTTTTCTCGAGAGCTTCTGGAGACTTCTGTGTCTCTCATCCTTTCATCTTCTTCTGTGAGGATCTCTTGAATCTGTTTCTTGAGCTTAATTCCTGTGTGAAATCCAGTGTTAGGGATGTGTGTTATTGGTAGCGTTAAGTTCTTCTGGCTCATAGAAGAAACTTCACGTTTTACTGTTAATCGTGAAGGATGTTGTGTGGATTTGGGTTTCACTGTGTTGGATAGATTGGGTGTTTTGTTCTAAGCCTGCGATCTGTGAGATCTTGATGTTTAGTGGTGAAAGGAGTTGATACTTTTGTAATAGGGTTTCGAGATTCTTTGATCTATAATATTCAGTTAGCATTTTTATATAAAGTGGTATCAGGCCTTTCTTGGCTGATTTTGTGTCTTCGATCGAATTTTGGAAGCTAGAAAATTAATTTTCAGTCTTCATCTTTGATCACTTGAAAATTTGAAAACCCTAGTTCTGTTGTTCTTTCGTCTTTGGGGGTTGTGAGTACTGATCTGGTGTTGTGGCTGAGATAGGTGCTTGGTGTTCGTGTTCCTTGGTTTTTGTTTGAACTATATACTCCATATGTTGGGATTTCCTTAGTTCTTGATCTCTTTTGTGGTTATCTGGTGGAACACCACCTCTCTGCTGTGACCTTTGATTCTCCCTACTAAACTGAGGTTTATCTGTTGGTAGGTTATCCTAGACTACCCTTCTAGTTTGCACTTTTTAACACTGAACTTCCCCCACCCCTATGTCTGAATAACCATTCCTGTTGTGTAATTTGTGCTATCATCTTGAGTGATCAAATTGTACTTTGACCTGAGAACAAGAGTCTCACAGAATCCTGCTGAATTTGATCATTATTGGGGTGACTGCAGTTTTTTGTTCCCTCATCCTGTCCTGCTTGATGTACTTCTTAAACACGTTTCTTATTTATTTACTTTCTTGATTCTGTTTTGTGCTATTTGCTTTAAATTATCTTGTAAATTTAGAATAACTGTGATATTTGATTACTGCTTATTCACTGTGACATATTTTCCTTTCATATGTTTTGTGTAGATCAATTTACTATTTTTCTTAAGTGCATCAGCTGTCATAGTTTTATTATTTTTTGAAATACTTTGTGTTACTTTGGAATAATAAAATCATAACAAATACTTTTGAATTTGGTGTTTTTGATGGAAAATTGGATTTTCCCATTTGGTAACAAAAGATGAAAAGTATTTTAGTTCAACAAAAGATTGCTAAAGCAATAATACAAAATTTTCCTGAAACTATGACAACTGATCAAATAATTGAAGTTGATGAACTTGCTTACACTTCTATTATTTTGCATTTGTCTGACCAACTTTTGAGGAAAGTAGGAAAGCAAGAAAATGTTAGGTCTCATGGGATGAATTAGAGAAACTTTACCTTGTTAAGTCCTTACCCAATAAAATGTTCATGTTAGAGAGGTTCTTTAGCTTTAAGTTAGACACCTCTAAGGATATAAAAGACAATCTTGATATCTTCAATAAATTGGCTCAAGATATCACCAATGCTGATGATAACGTCTCTGATGAGTATAAGGCTGTTGTGTTATTGAATGTTATTCCTGATGCCTATGGAGAGGTTAAGGTTGCCATAAAATATGGTAGAGATACCCTGACACCTGAGATAGTTATAAACTCATTGAGGAGTAGAGAGCTAGAACTCAAGTCTGAAAGGGAGAATGGGGGGACTTGAGACTTTGTTTGTTAGGGGAAGGACCCATAATAGGTTTAGTGGAAACCAAGAAGGTTTTAATAATCAAGGAAACAACAATAAGAAGAAGTTTAAAAGTAGCGTCGGTCTAAGTCTAAGACTGGGAATAAGAAATGCTATGGGTGTGGAAAAACTAGACATTTTATAAAAGACAGCTATAAGAAAAAGAATAAGCAGAAAGGAAAAGGAATTGATGAAGGAAATTTAGTGGAACCTAATGATTCTAATACAGTTGATGTCTGTGTGGTGATTGAACCTTCTCTTGACTGTGATTCTGCCAATGTTGTTAATGGAGAAAATCAAATCCAAGAATGGATCTTAGATTCTGATTGCACCTTCCACAGGTCTCCTAATAGGTGTTGGCTTGACTCCTTTAAGGAGATTAATGGTGGAGAGGTTGTAATGGGTAACAACATTGCTTGTAGAGTTGAAGGCATTGGGGATGTGACTTGAAATTTGAAAATGGGTATATCTTTACCCTAGAAAAGGTAAGATATGTTCTTGAATTGACTAGGAGCCTGATTTCAATGGGAAACTTGAATGATTTAAGCTTGCAAGGTAAGGTAAGTGATGATTTGTAAAAGGTGATGAAAGGATCACTTGTGATGTTTAGGGTGTTAAGAGAAATGAGATTTATGTTGTTAAGGCTAGTACTGTAGTTGATTACATGGCTGAATCTTCCAATACTGAACTTGATGTTACTTTAAAGTGGCAAAAGAGATTAGCTTATGTAAGTGAGAAGGGCCTACATATCCTTCATAAAATGGGTATTTTTGGAAAAGATTCTATTTTTAGGGTTCCCTTTTGTGAAAACTACACTTTAGGAAAACAACACAGATTGCACTTTAACACTGGAAAGTACAAATCTACCTATGTCTTTGAATATATACATTCTGATTTATGGGGGCCATCATCTACAACATCTCAATGAGGAAATATATATTTTCTTTCTTTGATTGATGACTATTCTAGAAAGGTTTGGGTTTATCTGTTGAAACATAAATTTAAAATGTTTGGGAAGTTTAAAAACTAGAAAATGTTAATAGAAATCAAACTGGAAAGAAAATAAAGACACTTAGGACTGAGTTTGATCAGTTTTTTACTAAGAATGGGATTAGGAGACATAAAACAGCTCCTTATACCCCCTTAGCAAAATGAAGTGGCTGAGATGATGAATAGAACTTTGTTAGATAAGGCGGGGTGCATGCTGGTTATTTCAGGTGTACCTAACACCTTATGGGGGAAGCCTTGATGACAACCACTTCTATTGTTAATAAAACCCTTTCAAGTGCTCTAGGTGATAAAACACCTGAAGAGCAATGGACAGTAATTGTCCCTGACTATTCACATCTGAGAAGTTTTGGATGCGCTTCATATTCTCATTAAAATTCAGGAAAATTAGAACCTAAGGCCCATAAATGTGTTTTCTTGGGTTATCCTGATGAGGTTAAAGGTTATAGGCTTTGGAGTAGAGAGTCTAGTGGTTTTAAGATCATCACTAGTAGAGTAGGGATGTTACTTTTGATGAGTTAAACATGCCCTGTTTGAAAAGTAATGAGTCTAATAAACAACTTGAAGGGATAAAACCAAGTTGGAGGTGGAGCTTGGTCTGCCTCTCAATCCGTTGATTCTGAACAGATTGATGTTGAACCTGAAGATACTGATCTAAGTGATGTTAGAGAAGAGAATAAGGTTCAAGAGAATTTAGAAGAGCAAGTGAGTGATATTAATGATTATCAATTGACTAGAGATAGAGTTTGGAGAGATATTAGAGAGTCTGTTAGGTATATAGATTACCTGTCATTGGCTTTGCTTTCTTATCAAGTCTTAGTTTTTAGAGAGCCAAAATCTTAGGAAGAGGCTATTTCTAGCCAGCAATCGAAGGAATGACAGATTGCTATGAATGATGAAATGGACTCCTTGATTAAAAATGGGACCTGAATTTTAGTTCCTAAACCCGTAGGTAAATAAATCCCTTGTTGATTGCAAGTGAATTTTTAGTATTAAGGAGGGTAACACTAGAAGATGCCTTAGAACATTGGATTGTTTTAGAATGGTTGTTGAGGTATTTGAAAGGTTCTTTACACTTAGGATTGTGCTTTAGTGCCTGTAATGATGGTGTAGTGCTTAAAGGTTTTGTGGATTCTGACTTTGCTGGTAATATTGACAATAGAAAGTCTACTACAACTTATATGTTTACTTTGTGTGGAACTTGTATCGGTTGGAAATCCCAACTGCTACCCGTTGTAGCTTTATCCACTACCGAGGCTAAATGTGTGGCTGTAACTGTAACGACCCGACCTCGCGCCGAAGTCGTTATCATATCATATGTACTGTCCACTTTGGGAGAGTATAGGCTCATCTTACCCCTCACAGCTTTCTGACGCGTCCCCCAAGATTCGAACACAAGACCTCCATCATATGAGAGACTTAAACTGAATCTTAGTACCAATTAAGCTAACAGAATTCAGCTTAAGTCTTACATATGATGGAGGTCTTGTGTTCGAATCCTAGGGAATGCGTCATAAATTTGTAAGGGGTAAGATGGGTCTAAGCTATCCCAAAGCGGACAGTACGTATGATATGATAACAATTGCAGCGCAAGGTCAGGTCGTTACAACAACAGAGGCAATAAAAGAAGACATATGGCTTAAGGGGTTATTGTCTGAAATTAATGAATTTTCTAATCCTGTTGCATTATATTCTGACAGTCAACATGCTATACATTTATGCAAAAATCCAGTTTTTATGAAAGAACTAAACATATTGATGTTAAATTACATTTTATANTGGCTGAAAGGTTTACTGTCTGAAATTGGTGAATTATTTAATCCTATTGCGTTATATTCTGACAGTCAAAGTGCTATACATTTGTGCAAAAACCTAGTTTTTCATAAAACAACTAAACATATTGATGTTAAGTTGCGTTTTATGAGAGATATTGTTTCTGAAGAAGTTTTACTACTTGAGAAAATTGATACCCAATTTAATTCAGCTGATATGGGTACAAAGGTATTGCCTCTAATCAAGTTTAAGTCTTTTTTACAAATATTTAAAATTGATAGTGGGTAATTTGATTTGTGCTGGGACTAATCCTAAACTTAGTGTGATATGAAGGGTGATCAATGGAAGCTGTTTTATCCACTTATGGATAGTATTAAGCTCTCTGGTTAACCACCGACAACAAGGTGGAGATTGTGTGGTTGTGATGCCAATCCAGCCCATAAAAGGCGATGATGATATGGCATTCGGCCCATTCCTTGCACCCTTAATCGTTGCTGAAGTGAGTCCAGTAAGGCAGTAAGGAGAAAACGTGTTTTGGCTGAAGCATTTTTTTTGTTCCTTATTGTGCTAAAAGTGTTAGTTTCTCTGAGCCGTTGGATGAGCTGCTACCAATCTCGATGCCTTGATAATTTGAGAAATATGAATGGTTTTCTGATTATTCATTCTTTTCTTTCTGTTTTTCTCGAGAGCTTTTGGAGACTTCTGTGTCTCTCATCCTTTCATTTTCTTCTTCTGCGAGGACCTCTTGAATCTATTTATTGAGCTTAATTCCTATTGAAATCCAGTGTTAGGAAAGTGTGTTGTTGGTAGCGTTAAGTTCTTCTGGCTTATAGAAGAAACTCCACATTTTACTGTTGATCGTGAGGGATCTTGTGTGGATCTGGATTTCACTGTGTTGGATAGATTGGGTGTTTTGTTTTGAGCCTGCAATCTATGAGATCTTGATGTTCAGTGGTGAAATGAGTTGATACTTTTGTAATAGGGTTTCGAGATTCTTTGATCTGTAATATTTAGTTAGCATTTTTGTATAACAATTTCTACTCAATCATTCAATGAATTTGTAAACAAAAATTTGAGAAAAGGTAGTTTGAAAATTGAGTGAGTGAGAATTCTTTGATGGTAGACAAGTTGAATGTGTTTGCTTATATGAACTTGNAAATTGAGTGAGTGAGAATTCTTTGATGGTAGACAAGTTGAATGTGTTTGCTTATATGAACTTGAGATGGAAAAAAAAAAAACTAATTTTGTTGTTAATAGTAAAGA
Source organism: Fraxinus sp. 1973-6204 (assembly GCA_903798365.1). NCBI lineage: Eukaryota > Viridiplantae > Streptophyta > Magnoliopsida > Lamiales > Oleaceae > Fraxinus > Fraxinus sp. 1973-6204. The sequence continues at coordinate 7,287 of CAIGRR010172868.1, forward strand.
GGCAAATGGATTCTCATTGAATCGAGTGGAAATGGGAGCCTACTCTTCACCTTTAAGGAAACAATAAAATTTGAAAACACCTAAAAAAAAAAACCATATTAAAAAGAATATATTAGCTACAATATAAAGTACCAAAAAGCTACAAATACAGTAAATATAACATTCATTGGATTTTTCTTTTTAAGTAATAATTTTTTTAAAAAAGTTATACATCGAGGGTAAAGGGTACGACCTAGAATTTTTTGGGAACGGTCATGTTATCTTCGTTGCACAAGTTAGTGATGTCGAAGAGGTTTGGCAGGAGCAGAATCATGATCGTGTGGATCGTCTTGACCTAGAAATGTTTTTGTGAATTAGCCTAATTCATTTTTCATCTATACGAGTGGTTAAAGGTGAAAAGGATCAAATAATACGTAGCCGTGAAACATATCGATCAAACAATAAATAAGATTTAAACTTGGTATTATTGTTAACTATGGGCATTAAATCTATCACCGTCATTTGAATCTTGAAAATGATCTTCGTTCATTTCACTTAAAAGCTTTCAATAAAATATATAATTATTCAACGGAATAGGGTTGGTAAAGGTTGACAACGCGGTCAATGGAAACCTAATTAATTATGCATTTTGATTTATTGATTTGATATTAATGAATCATGTGATGCCATGTATTGAGGCCTAGAACTTATCCAACGACTGGTCATATACGCGTCGTGGAATTAATTTTTTTATTTTTTATTTATAACTTCAAGAACCTAAGATGGGGTGGTCCTCCTCTCAATAAAATAGACAATAATTTGATCAAATTGATTGAGTGATTTAGAGATCTTGTGCTTGATTGGGGTTCCACTAAGTGAATATTTCTTTTGAAAATACAAGTATGATAGAAAATTAGGGTTGAATTTTCTAATCTTTCACGTGGTAGTTATAGATTTTTGACCTTTAGAGTGTGTTTAAATCACATTATTTTAGATGAATGTATCCTGTAATAATAGATTGATGGAGAATGTGTGGTTGAAAAAGAAGAAAAAGTTATTGATGTGATGTAAAATATTATATTATTGAAGAATGTATGGTTGAAAATGAATAGAAGAATGAAAATGAAAATTTTAATATAAAATGAGAGAATGCATTTTTTTGAAGTGATGTGATGAGAAATATGTGGTTGAAAAAGAATGAAAACTTATTGATGTGATAGAAAAGATTATATTATTGAAGAATGTATGGTTGAAAATGAATAGAAGAATGAAAATGAAAATTTTAATGCATACCAAACATGGGCTAAATTTGAGATTTTGAGTTGTTAAGCTATTTAAGTATGTAAATTTACATTTCATGTGATTGAAACTTGTGAATGTAAACATTAAAATCTATCGGGAGTTTTGTTGAATTGGAAAGAAATGTTAAGTGGTTTAATGATTTTGCCATTTAACTTTGAGTAAAATTAAAGTCGCGTGTGATTTTAGCGTTAACATTGACAATTTCGATAACGTACGTATCAACCCTGGCTCACATAATTAAATAGGTTAGGGATTTGAAACTCACTTTTGAAAATTGAGGAGTCATAACCACACAACGTTGAATGTTGGAAAATGCATACCTATTTTTTTTTTCCCTCTTCTATAACTTTTTTTCATATACAATTAAACAAGAAATCTAATTTTGCATTGAGAATTCAAAGTTCTTACATCTAAGTTGTTTGGAGTATACTCTATTTATAGTGCTTTAAACTCAATATCAAGCCTATAAAGCTATATAAAGGATTACTTAGCCAATTCCAAGAAAAATAGGCCACCTTACTTGTAAAGGAAAAAAGTTTGATTATAATATGAAGTGCTATTAGAGTCACATTCATACAACAATTTTTTCTAAAAACAAATTTAGATGACACAACGTTGTAATATGGGATTTGACTATTCAATTTTTATGAACAGAAACCGAAACTCCATAACAGATATAAGATAATAAAATTTCTTCTCGAATTTCATCTAATAACCATAAAGAATCTATAAAAAAAAATGAGAATAAAAGACCTTATAATTGTTTGTTCATGCATGGGAAATTAATAAGATTGAATAGTGAAAATTAGACCATTTGTTAGGAGAAAAATATTTTTTCTACAAGACTTTCTTTCTTTCCGTTCTTTGTACATTAAGAAAGACTACGTTTTCCGCACTAAGTGTGAAAGTCGTTTTTTACTTCAAGTTCTTGAATCCCATCTTTTAATTCAAGAACTTGATGAAAAAAAATAATTTTATAATGATTAATTAATTGCATGACAATTTCTATATTGTAAATGAATAATGATATGAAGCATAGGGCAGCTACAAATTACAAGGCATTGAATTGTTATAATATTGTGGAATAACTTAACCTTTGGCGCTTGGAAGCTATGAAAGTGTCTTACGTTTGTTTTTACATTTAAACCTAATTTAGTATAATGTGAAATTATTTATGAATATGCACATTGACAGATTGACTAATTGGGTTCAAGAGTCAAAATCTCCACCTCACCTAGAGATATTAGATCGAGCGGTCGCTAAGGCTAACGACAGCTCGGCAGCAAGAACATGGCTCGGCTCGCATGAATGGGCTAGCCTATTGTACTAGACAATAGAGGTATGTAATTAGAATGAATTACCATAAGCGAAAAATGGTAAAAGTGGGCATTGCATAGAGTCAAGTTCCAATGGGCTAGGCTCGTCAGAAATTTGTAATGTATTAGGTATAAATAAGTCGTATCGTAACCACTTAAAA
>CAIGRR010172915.1:0-10849 GCA_903798365.1 Fraxinus sp. 1973-6204
TTCAGTGTTAAATTAGCAATACGTTGCATAATGTACTGTTGAATTTTGTATTTACGTTGATCTTGGGGTGGGGGCCCAATTTCGAGAGTTTGCCTCGGCCTTGAAATCACAGGACCGGCCCTGTCCAACGTAATATACATACATTCATACAGCCAACTTTTAAGTGGGTTAATTATAAGAAGAGTATTCAATTATGTTACAGAAAAAAATTGACAGAATTTTTACAGAATAACACTGGCCAATTTTTCATTGGTTTTGAACCAAACAATGGCAGAAAATGCACCATAAGTATTTGAGAATTCAGGAAACTAAACGCCGACATTTGAACCGATTGTCTAGAAAAAGTACTTCAATAAATGGATTATGCTAACTACCATAATCATCTACATAAAGTTTTACATAATGAACAAGTGGCTCCCCCCTATTGGGCACTCCCCCAATAGGAGGAGCAACTTGTCCATTATATAAAACTTTATGAATAATATTATGTACATTAAGACTAATTCTCAATAAATTATGGAGGTACATCATACATTACCGAATAGAACACCATCTCTCTAACGCATTCCAGCCCATTTTAGTGAAGGGGTGTGCTTGGACTCGATGGCTGCTTGTGTGAGAGATGCTTGAGTGAATGACCCAAACGTGTGCATAGTGTTCCTCGCGGCTTGTGCGATAATGTAGTAAGTGCTTGAATCATGATAGCGTTGCATAGCAAACTCCAATGACCTATTTTGGTCCCTTGCCAACACAAATTTCTTGTCAATGATGTTATTTAACCCCTATTTGGAACACATTAAAATTTTCATTTTCATTCTTGTACTCATTTTCAACAATACATTCTTCAATAAAATAATATTTTTCATCACATCAATAACTTTTTCTTCTTTTTCAACCACACATTCTACATCAATCTACTAGAATATATTTTTTTTCCAAAATAATATGGCTCAAACACAAGTATGAACAAAAACGCACTACTTTTGTCCGAGTCACATTAAATCATCGACTACATCATCAAATTTTAAGTTGATCCGACATTAATTGCAAGTTTCAACATCAACACTAGCCATAAACAATGTGTTACGACAAATTTCCAAATAACGTTGATTGTTGAGAAGACAACGATAGCAAACCATCATACAGTCCGAAGCCCCTATTTGAGCCTCATTTTTTTTTTTTCATAATTCATTTTCAATCACAATTTCTCGTAAAATAATTTCACCTAAATTCATAAAAATTTCCTACTTCTTAACCACACAATCTTCAGAAAAAAACTATTCCAAAACACGTTTCTTCCCAAAAAATGGGGTTCAAACAGCGGATAAATATTACTGGAATAAAATAAGTAAATAACACACATGTTCAGTGTTTTTTTGTAAGAGACTATTTTAAGTGAAATATTATTTTTGTGAAAGAATGTGCCTTAAAAATAAATTTGCGAACAAATAATTTATAAATAAACTATGCCAAACTGGCTATACTCTAATAATTTGAAGTTTTAATCAAATTCGACATGGAGTAAAGTGTTGGGATGGTAGTTGAAATATCAAAATCATGTAGCACGCACAGTTACAATGTAATAAGTCATTAGCAAGCAATATATAATCAAACACCAGACATTTCCTGATACAACTGCACGCCTATCATTCATTTTTTTGTCCAATTGCCCGAACCACTGACAAGTGACACCTATGTATCAATCTCAGCCTTTCAAAATCATTTTCAATCACACATCTGAAGACAAGTGCAAAATGATGTATCATGCAGGCGGACTGAGCGCTGAAACAGCCATGTACATAATACACGCTTCAACATTAGATGATGTCTCAAAATTCCAGTTACCGATGTAAAAAATCATCACAAAGTATACAGACATGCCTAGAGGGAAAAGAAATGAACGCCTGAAATTTATTAAGAGATAAATGGGGAAAAAATAAAGTTCCAAGTTCCATCCACTTTCACACAATCGGATACAATATATCATTATGTACATACACTGCCACGCAAGAGAACACGACAAATTTCAATGAAGACACGGGGGAGTCCATGGGAACAAACACAACATAATCTTCTTAAAAATGTTTTCCCAACAACATCAGTCACTAATGTAGCAATGGTACTAAAAAAAGCATTTGACTGAAAGACAATCCTACAAAGGAGAAAGGATCCTGTAACATCAACCTTCGCTCTAACAATTGCAATATCCTGTTACACAACTTCTATGTGAACATTTAATCTGCTGTCCAACTCTGCTCAACAATTTCACGCACCTTCCTATTATATTCACGTTTGTTCTCGCTAAACAACCGTGCAGCTTCAGAGTTGGCTGGTGAGTTGGGATTTGGATCACAGAGCAGAGACTGCAATTGTACATGAAAAATAAATAAATAAAATTCAAATTTGAGAAAGGGCATACTGGAGTTGCTAATTGAAAACAAATGCTTCTCAACAATTTTTTTTCCATATACAAGTTTCTCTTGAAAGACCAGAACATGTAACCTAACAAGGGCATTCATGGTTAGCCTTTGTCCTATATATTAATTCTGAATAATTTCTTTATATTTTTTAGCACGATGTCCATTTGTGATTCTATGTAACAAGCTTCAAATAACTACTCCTTCAGGCACACCAAGTTTGCATAGAGAAAATGAAAGATAAAAAGGACGAAAAAGTTAGGCTATACAATGTTGAATATCATTATTCAGGAAATATCCAAAGTGTATGGGACAAAAAATTTCATAAAAAGTTTGAACTGGTAAAACATCAAGCAAGTAAATTTAACAAGTAGCTGATAGATAGTTATTTTTATCTAAATACCTCCCTATCACATGTTTGTGCATACTGCAATCGCAAGAAACTTCTTGGAAAGAAAAGAGCGAATATAACAATGAGGAAAGTTAAAAGGAATCGAGCACAAACAAGTAAAAGACTTCTCGGTTTCCTAAAAGTTGTTATCAGATTCAGTCAAGGGAAACTTAAATTGTAACTTAAAGCACCTCTCTTCATGGGTCCAAATTTACATGCATATGTACGAAAGCATATACCAAAATAAGCAATGAAAGCATGATCCAGCATAAACAAATTAAAAATATAACGGATGAAATATGATTTGTATCTTTACGAATTCTCCAATAACTTCCAGAGACCTACTCAATATTTAATGAGAAATTATAACTCTTCAAAGTATCTTTTGTCGGGGTTATTAGTTTTGAAAATCACAAGAAAGCAAGGTTCTAAAATACGTAATGCGTTGCAATGCGTTTTGGTTGAGCATCGAGCATTATAAGAATATGCGTGTATATGCTTAATAAATAAAAGAATGCATTCTTTAAACTTTAAAAATATTCTTCAAAATTTAAAAAAAAATGCTCAAAATCATAAATACTATAATTACTTGAACTCTATACATATTCTTCAAACTATTAACAAGAACATAATGCTCAAAATCATAAATACTACAATTACTTGGTAATCAATTTCTACAATTAGATTAGATACAAAGAATGATCAAAGAAGAAGGAAGATCGAGCTCGACGTAGATAGTTTCTACGAAAAAATTGTCTTATTTTTTTTAAACGTCAATTTAATTAAGTTATAAAAGTGGGTTGGGGTTTGCTAGGCTAATTCTGACACTATTTTTAAAACAAATGCGTGCACATTTCGGCGTTTAAGCGTGCATATGCGATCAACGTAATGGGATGATAGCATTATAATGTGCATACCCCATATGCAACGCATCGAGCATATGTGCGCATTTTAGAACAGTGCAATAAAGTTATATGATGTTCTAGTGTTAGAATTGTCTTTAGTTTAACAAGAGAGAAGTAAAAATAGCATAAAACCCACACCTGGATAGAAGTAAGTATTGCAGCTACGTCATATATCGGACTCCATTGATTTTGCAGAATATCCAAGCAAATACTTCCATCAGCATAAACTGGTTTATAACAAAACAAAAACATGAGAGCGTGACAATCTCTCCACATTATAGTAGATTCAAGGAGAGAAGGGAAGGCCACATTAAAGAATGAATAACTCCATAGATAAAGAAGATGAATCAACCAGTACAAAAATACAAGCGTAAGCATCAATTGGGTCTACTATAAAACAACTGAAAAAGGCAAAACCCGTAGCCTATAGCAGAGTATGATTTTCAACTTTTTCCTCATTGTATGCTTGTCTATATCTAAATAAAATTTTAAAAAGATGTGATACCTTTTTAACATCAAAAACAGAGAGTTAATGAACTGGTTAGTTGTGGTAGCCTTCAATATCACCAAAATAGATTCAAAAAGGGTACATAATAAAACATAAATAATCACGCAAACAGTCAAGCATTGTACATTTGTACACAAATCAAAATTCTTTTTAAAAAGATCCCAAAGTATGGAATTGGGATAATGAGCTGATGCATTAACTTTACGTTTTGTAAGGATATTGCAAAAGATTGCCACTACAAGATGCATTGATGAATAAGTATGCTAAAGTGTTCAAACAAGCAATACACATCAAAAGCAAACAGCTCAAAACAATGTAAAACCAACAACAAATATTTCCCCAGCCACAGTGAAAGAGACAGAAGAGATAATAACTTGGTAAAAGTTCATTAGGTGGGACTAAACTTTCGTACATGCACACCACAAAATATAACCTAGGATTAAGGTTTTCTTCAGAAACAAGGTATAGATTACTGGTTAAAGGAATATTGACTCAGGATATGAAACAAGGTTTGTTCTTGATAGGTTTGATTGGCCTGGCCTCGGGTGTTGGATCGAATGAACCCTCAACCGTGTAATGGACGTTAAATATTATAAGTTGATGTATAAACAACCTATATCAATCTTTATACAACTTAGATTTGAGAAGTAAATCATACAATTTATCCAGGAAATACCCAAATGTCAAGCAAAATGACTTGAGGATGCATGTAAAACTCATAAATAAAATTGATTTAATTCTAGGAAACCCATCAATTGAAGTAACTACATTGTAAAGTCCTTGCCTTGCCATCTAATCTGTTCACCTAGGAATTATGAACCTGAGACAATGGCGGACCCAAGGGGGTCCTGGAGGGTCACGAGACGCCGCAACTTTTGTGTGTGAGTGTGTGTGTGTGTGTGTGTGTTCGGTATCAATTGAAATCTAAATTAAAGTTAATAATTAATTTTAACAATATATTTCATGGAATCCATAACTTTTCAACTTTCATCAAAATTTACTAAAAATCTGATTTTAATCCCCATCATACAGGGGCAAAATCACAATAAATTAGATTTTTTTTCTCTTTTCTCTTGCTTTCTTTTACTCTCTCTCGCGCCTTTCACCAAAATTGTAACCCTTTTAATTTTATAAATTTTGATTTTAATTTATCTACAAATTTTCACATATATTATAAATCTTCACTTTCCAATCAAATTTTCAACTAATTAGACCTAAATTTGCATTCTCTCTTATCAAATTGTGTATATGGAATGTGTCTGAAGTGATTATATTCAATTTGACTCATATTTAACGAATTGTGTTTATTTGATTGATTATTGGTACTGAATATTGGTTATATGTTTTTTCTTTCGATTACTTAAATTGATTGTTTGTATCAAATACACTATAAATTTTTTAAACGTAAATATGCATTTTCTTGAAATGAGCAAAATATTAATAAAATGACTATTCTGAATCAAATGTACGAAAATGATGAGCAAAATATTAATTAAGAAATATTTTTTAAATGTAAATCCGTACTTTCTCGAAGTATGAATCATTCAAAAATCAAGAACAAAGCATTCGATTTGAATAGGATTTGATAGTGCCTCCTAGCTCAAAATGTCTGCGTTCGCCTCTGACCAGAGATTCTTTATTCTAATAGTACGGAAGGATTGTAGAGAAAACTATTATGCAGATAAAAGCAGGACTAAGTTCTTGCTTTATTTCAGTTAACATACAATGCTATTTTTCATTGTTCTAAAGTTCCCTAGAGTTTACAAAGGCATGCATTAATACATGAGTTGTCACAGGAAAATTCTCTCTTTATTTTGCTAAATCTACAGATTGGTTAGGATTGGCCACGTGATTCATGCAAACATTCCAAAGCAAGTGAAGGCTGGACAAAAGTTCTCAGTCATATAGGCATAAAAATCTTTTGCTATGATCATGAAAGCAAGTAAAAGTAAAATATTTAAGTTACTTACTGTTTGGATGAAACATTCTAGATATAAACCGCACCGTTGGCGGCTTATTCGGGTAATCTTCCAAAAATTGAAGAGTCAACTTAAACGTCCCTGAAAGCAAACAATAATATTATCAATCGAAAAAAATAGGCTTCAAAAAACTCAGAAGAACGACACTTTTGCATGTGATGAGATGCATTCAGAGAAAATCATTCTATCAAGAAAACCAATCTTCGGAGTTAACTTCCATATGAACTTTCCTGAACAAATCAGAAGGCCTTTTGAATTGAACTTTTCTTATTGGTCAGGGGCAATTAGGCTGAAAAAAACGACCACGGAGGCATGCAGATGCACTATTCCTTGGTGGGAACTTGATCATTTCGTCCAAGCAGATGATTTCCTCTAATTCTATGAATTTTTCTAGAATACTTCTTTTGGTTGTACACAAGATATTGGTAACGAGGAAAGACGAAAATAGATTTGTATTCAATGAGAAAAATATAAGAAGAAAAAGCAAAGCTAATCCACACGATCACAGTTCAGAAATTGAAAGATTCTGAATTCAATTAGGTTCTCTTCATCTATGCAACACTCTACCTTGGTTGTTATGAGAATCAAATAGGGAACGGACGGTGACACCTTACAGAAGTCAACTATAGTCTTGACTAAATCTAACCTTAGATTAACCCGTTAGTAGTGTATTTGGACGGTTCCACCTGGTTCATTTATAAGAACAACAACAGTTATTTCATCGCGTGCAATTACAATTAACGTGGCATCCAGTTAAGACCCTTCATTCCAATGTAGAGTGGCAGAAAAATCATATTGATGACAGATAGAATGCATATCGAGATCCATTTAAATTAAGACACCCAAGTTTACATAGCAAGAAACCTAACCTGAAGTCCAATTCCTTAATTAGCTTATACATGGGGATAAGTATTGCAGACAACTTCAAGATCGACAATATAACAATGACAACATGAAGTATAAATAAAGAAAAAAAAATCCTGGTAACGAATTAATGATCGCAGGAATGTTTTTTCTCGTGCAAGAATATTCTCACCTCCATCCCAAGGAGTGTCATCTGGGCTGCAATTAAAAAAAAAAAACCCGAGGGCAACCAGTAAAAATCAAAACTTCAACCATCACCAGTGGCACTCAAAATAAAAAACCGCAGGTACATACCCAAATATAACAGCATTCCATAGCATAATGTTATTATCACAAGGTGCGCCACTGATGCCAGCCGGAGGATCCTGCTGCAATCGCTTGAAATCTCTCATCAATCGCTTCCTCGCCGGTGTCGACATCCTTACACCCCACAAACAACACCGATTAAATTCCTCCTTCTCCCTACCCAATGAACAATCTTGAAACAAAATTAAACCCTAGATCCATAAACTCTAGTCATAAATACAAGCCATACGCATAAGTCAATCAACTGGGATTACATAATATACATATCACGAAAATATCAACCGGCAGAGTAACTTACCTAAGATTGAGTGCGGAAAATTTCTTCCACAATTGGAAAAAGAAGAGTAATATTTCGATTTTCGGGTGATTGGCCTCCTGAGGACTCTACTTTCGTATAATGTCGGCCATATATACGAATTCGAGATTTTGAGTTCGCGTGAAGTATAAGCTGACGGTTGTTATTTTCCTTTTATGTGTATCTGACGTGGAAATATATGATTTGGCTGATATTATTCGAAAAAATTACGATTCGATTCATCAACTTTTTATAGAGAAGTTATTGATCTTCAACTTTCAAAATGAAGTTCTAGGTCACCGTGATTGTTGAAGTTTTGATTTTTAAATTTAGCACTTGTTCGGACTCCAATTAAAAATAGATTTTGAAAAAAAAAAATTTGAAATAATGATTTTTTGAAAAATGTGCGAATAATTAATAATTAAAAGTTTTGAATTTANTTGATTTTTAAATTTAGCACTTGTTAGGACTCCAATTAAAAATAGATTTTGAAAAAAAAAAATTTGAAATAATGATTTTTTGAAAAATGTGCGAATAATTAATAATTAAAAGTTTTGAATTTATATGTAATATTATTTTACGAGAATGTGGATGGTTGAAAGCAAGATTCTTGTGTTTTTTCAAATTTAGTCCTAGGGCCCGTTTGGTAGAGATTAAAATCGAATTAAAACTGAAAAACTAGCCGTTATTGTTGACTTTTATTAGACGAATAAGACCTATTAACAATTATATTTTCAATTTTAATTGGATTTTAATCGGTACCAAACGGGCTACTAGTTTGCTATGAATTGAAGTTTAGAGGTGTATTCAATTGAAACTTTTGAAAACTTTGATAGATTCTTTTTAAGTGATATTTTTGTGGATTTTGTGGATTTTTTTAGAGGTTTGTATAGAATTAGTGAAAATCTTTTGTAAAATTTAAAAGACTTTTATTTGAAATAAAATTCACGTGGATATAATATAATAGTGTGAAATTATCACATATGAGGTGGTGGTTCTCACAATTCCCCCTTTCCCACCTCATATAATAAAAATGTACTTTAAAAAATAAAAATTTAAGACTTTAATTAAATAAATAATAATAATGATGATACGTATAAAAATAAATTTAATATTCAGTATTATTAATAAAAAAAAATATTCATTTCAAGAATAAGTAAAAAATATATACTTGAGTTTAATTATAAATTAGTCTATAAAAAGATTTATAATTTAGCCCCTGTTTGGCCTGCATTCTTGACTGACTAAAATGAAAAATTTGACTGTTATATATAGTGATTGGGCCCTACCGTAGCAGCCATTTTTGTACTGCACCTGTGCAGTCAATTAAAGAAAATTGTGAAAAGACATTGCCCTGTTTGGTACACATTAAAATTTTCATTTTCATTATTCTACTCATTTTCATCCACACATTCTTCAATAAAATAATAATTTTCATCACATCAATAACTTTTCATTCTTTTTCAACCACACATTCTTCAGCAATCTACTATTCCAAAATACATTCTTCCAAAATAATGTGGCTCAAACAGGTAATAAGGCATTTTTGAAATTTCAAGTGGTAATGATAGACCGCTCCCTATTTTTGTCAATTTTTTTTGCCAATTTCTTTCAAGATATGGGCCCCATTGACTATACATTTAACGGTCAATTTTCTCATTTTGGGGGACCAAGAATGCAAGCCAAAAAATAGATATCTTTCACACAAAAAATGAATGAAAAAAAATTATAAGAATACAATCTAATTTTTTTTCTAAAAAAATAGAAATAAACGATAAGAGAGAAAAAAGAAAAATAATAAATAGAAGAAAATAAATTTTAATCATAACTTTAATGATCGTAGAAAAGAAAATGAAAGAGAAATATTGGAAAAAAAAATACATATTAATTTTTTTTTTTTTTTTATGAAAGTCTTCCAAATTCCATGATTAATGAGAGATAAATTTTAAAAATTTATTTTAGTATTTTCTGAAAAGTTAGTACCATGAAAATTTTTAATCTCAATTGAATACATCAGTATTTTTAAATAGTCTCCAAAAATTTACATTGAATACCTCTAAACTTTTTAAATCTTAAAAAGTCTTTAAAAAGTTTCAATTGAATACAACCCCTTAGATTTTAACCTAAGTTAAAATTAACAGTTAATTTTAGTCACATATTTCACGAGATCCATAATTTTTAACTTTTCGTCAACTTTTCTCAAAAGTTACTAAAAAATTGATCTCAACCCCCATCAACTCATTATATTGAAAATCAATTAAAATAAAATGTTTTTCATGCAGAATTTAAGCCCCTATTTGTCCCACGTTATTTTTTTCATTATCATTATTCTACTCATTTTAACCACACATTTTTCAATAAAATAATATTTTACATCACATCAATAACTTTTCCTTCTTTTTCAACCACATATTTCTCATAATATCATTTCAAAAAAATACATTCTCTCATTTTAATGTGCACCAAACACACATGAGACATTGTATTAAATATATTTAGTACGCCATATCAAGGCTAATCACATTAGATCCCCATCACTACGACAATCTACCATTTACTACACATGGCACAAGCATCAAACTTTAAACCCTGTTTGGGACGGCTTAAAAGTCGATTAAAATTGAAAATATGATCGTTATTGGGTTCCATCCGTCTAATAAAAGTCAACAATAACGGCTAATTTTTCAATTTTAATCTCTACCAAACGGGCTCTTAATAAAGTGAGCTTCAATTTTCATGAAAGAAATACAGTTGATTGAAGTGAGCAAGCAAGTCAACGAAGTAGCAGGCTACCATAAAAGATGTGGTTAATATTGATTGTTTGATTTAAATTTAGATTAAAATCTGATTTTAGTCTGAAACAAACAACGCCTTAATATAACATAGTTGAGGATTTGAAGTGGTTCCGTGGAGGAAAGAGTGGTTGGGTCTTGTCATATGAACGAATAGAATTCAAAGTCCACGTTGCAAAATTACTTTTACATAAAGCGAAAGGTGTGGAGCTGTGACGTGAAAATGTAACTGTAGAAACACTCCACTAGCGCATTTGGCTTAGGTTTCTTAGCTAGGAACTTGCATTTGTATCGAATAAGAGCATGATGCATAAGTAATTAATGTAAGTAAACTTGTTACAGTTAACTGAATTAGAAGAAGTAACAAACAATTGCAGTGGACAGAAAATAAA
>CAIGRR010172936.1:0-10061 GCA_903798365.1 Fraxinus sp. 1973-6204
TATTTTAGTTGGGGATTATATAAATCCAATTCCTGCACCAATGCAACCCATCGTAGTAATCCTCCCTTCGGACAACCTAACTTTCACCTCAAACCGGATATCATAAGTCTTTTCTAAAATCATCAGGACGTCTAGTTTTTTGAGAAATCCACGGAGAATCCTCATGAACATATTTCAGCTTTTCTGATGTTATGTGAAGTTATTAGTCACGAAAGGATATCTGCAGACGTATTCCGAATTCAATTATTCCTTTATATCTTGGAGGATGTCGCAAGAGAATGGTTCCTCTGTTTACCTCCAGGGAGCATACAATCATGAAATGATATGGTCCAAAAGTCCACCATGAAATTCTTCCTTCCTTCTCAAGTTCGCCAAATCAGAAGTGAAATCCACACATTCAAGTAGAAAGATTTCGAGAGTTATCCTGAAGCATATGAGAGGTTCAAGAATTTATTTAGGAAATGCCATAGCCTAGACATTCCTAAGCAAGCTTAATAGTATTTATTCTATTACAGGCTACACCAAGAGTTTAGAAATATGATAGACACTTCAACGAGAGGATTAATGATGAAACTTAACGTTGATTAGGCCAATTAACTGTATGAAAAGATAGCCGAAAATCAGTCGATGTGGCCAATCGACAGGGAAGCTCCAAAGAAAACAGCAGGGGTGCACAACGTGGATGCAATGACAACATTGGCGACACAAATTGAGGTTCTTACAATGAAAATGGATAATCTATGTCAATCAGTCAACATGGTACACCAATCACCATCTATTTGCGAAGGTTGTGGAGCAGACTACACTATTACACTCTGTCCTTTAGTATCTACACATGGTACTCATCCTGAAGAGATTAGCTACACACAGAACTTTTCGAAACAACATAACAATCCATATCCAACACTTATAATCCGATTTGGAGAAACCATCCAAATTTTTCATGGTCAAACAATTAGGGGCAAAATAGGGATAATGAGGAAACAATCAGAACATGTTACTAGGGTTCCAACATTAGCAACAACAATAAGAGAGAAATCCATCATTGGAAAATTTGCTATCTCAGTGCATCTCAAAGACTGAGACAATTTTTTAGAATCAACAGGCTTCATTTAAAAACTTGGAACAACAGGGGGGATATATAGCAATCGCATTATCAGGCAAAATTTAAAGGACTTTACCTAGCAATATTGAGACTAATCCTAAGAAGCAGGTCAAAGCAATCACTACATGTAGTGGAGTTCAGCTACCCGAAATACATGTAAAGCAACCAGCAACTGTTATAGAAAAGGTACCTACCTTAGGCAAGGAGCAAGTGGATGAGTCAGACAAAATCACATAGAAAAATCAAATTAAGTCATTAAATTGTTCACAGGTGAAGGAAACTACTCCCGTCAAAGCATATATACCTTTGATCCCATTTCTATAGAGACTATAGAAACATAAGCTCAATAAAAAGTTCCAGAAATTTTTGGATGTATTCAAAAAGCCGCACATTAACATACCCTTCGCTGAAACTTTAGCTCAAATGCCCAGCTGCGCCAAGTTTATGAATGATATTCTATCACACAAGAGGAAACTAGAGGATAATGACACGGTCATGCTTACTGAGGAATGTAGCGCAATTCTCCAACATAAGTTTACCACTGAAGTTAAAAGATCCAGAAGTTTTACCATTCTTTGTAACATTGGTGACTTATATATAGATAAAACATTATGTGATTTAGTAGCTAGTATTAATGTAATGCCTTTATCTCTTTTCAAGAAACTAGGTTTAGGATAAGCACCCGCGAGGCATTTGTAAAGACATTTTGGTGAACGTCGATAAGTTTATTTTTCCAACAGACTTCATTATCCTGGATATGGAGGAGGACATGGACGTCCTGCTCATTTTGGGTTGCCCATTTTTGGCTATGGGAAAAGATATGATTGATGTGCAAAAAGTTAGTTGATATTGAGGTTAGATGATGATGATATGAGAATCAATGCATTAGAGCTTTCAAATTTCAGAATGAACCAAATTCTTGCATGTAGATTCATGTAATCAAGGAAGCAATAACATAGACATTCAGACTTGATCACCCTCGAGACCCTCTTGAGAGTTGTTTGGTGTATTCTCAAGATTTGCTATAAAAAATAGAAAAAACGGAAGAATGTGCACGTTATTTAACAGACATACCACTATTTTCAAGCAATTACGTTTAGAGCTTGGTAAGGCCCCACAAGACCTTTACCATCTATACAGCAAGCTCCAACCCTTGAACTCAGACAATTGTCCACTTACCTTCGATATTCATATTTGGAAGAGAAGAATTCACTTTTGTAAATTATCTCAAATACTATTAAAGAATCAGAGGAAGATCAGTTGCTGAGAGTGTTTCGGGATCACAAGATAGCAATATGATGGACTATCTCAGATTTAAAAGGAATCAATCTTTCTCTTTACATGCACAAGATACTAATGGAAGAAGATTACAATGGTTCGATTGAGCATCAACACAGACTAAATCTGACTATGCAAGAAGTGGTAAGAAAAAAGGTTAAAAAGCTTTTGGACGTAGTAATTATTTACCCCATATCAGATAGCCATTGGGTTAGTCCAGTATAGTTCATACCAAAAAAGCCAGAATCACAGTGGTTCCAAATGAAAATAACGAGCTCATTATTACGTGCATAGTCATGTGATGGAGAGTTTGTATTGATTATCGTAAACTCAACAACGCTACGAGGAAGGATCGCCCATTTCTTTCATTGATCAAATGTTAGAGAAGCTGGTTGGACATACTTACTACTACTTTCTAGATGATTATTTGGGGTACAACTAGATCCTTATATTGCCAGATGATTATGAGAAGACTACATTCACGTGTCCCTATGGTACTTTTGTTTATAGAAGAATCCCATTCAATTTATGCAATGCACAGATACTTTTTAGCGTTGTATGATGTCTATTTTCTCGAACGTGGTGGAGAATAACATTGAGGTATTTATGGATAATTTCCCAATCCTTGGGAAGTCATTCAAGGAATGCCTTGAACATTTGGGGAAAGTGTTGCAGCGGTGTGAGGTTACCAACCTTGTGCTAAACTGAGAAAAATGTCATTTCATGGTTCAAAAAGGGATCATGTTAGGATATTTGATATCAGCAAGAGGTGTTGAGGTAGACAAAGCTAAAATATAGGTTAGTGAGAAACTACCACCGTCGGTAAAAGTGAAAGGAGTCAGAAGTTTCTTGGGTCACACTGGGTTCTAACGTCGTTTTATCAAGGAATTTTCCATAATCTTGAAGCCATTGTGCAATTTATTGGAAAAGGGGTTCCATTTTACTTTTCTGAGGAATGTTTAACAACGTTCAACACTCTAAAGGAAAAGTTGGCATTTGCTCCAGATTACTATCCATTTGAGCTTATGTGTAATACCAGTGATCACGCAGTGGAGACATCTTTAAGTCAATGCAAGGAAAAGATTTCATATGCCATTTACTACACGAGTAAGACTTTGGATGAGACTCAGACAAATTATGCTACTACGGAACTGAGCTTTTAGCAGTGTTGTTTACCTTTGACAAATTCAAGCTATATTTGATTGGGTCAAAGGTGATTGTCTACACATATCGTGCTGCCTTGAAGTATGCGATGAGTAATAAAGATGCAAAATCGAGACTTATTATATGGATACTCTTGTTGCAAGAGTTTGACTTGGAGATTAAAGATAAAAAGGGGAGCAAGAATGTTGTTGCATATCACCTATCAATGAAGTTTCGCCGGATGAATGCTACTTCAGATTATCACCATGCCATGGTACGCAGATTACGTAAATTATTTGGCCTGCTCCATCATCCCACTAGAATACTCAAGTTATCAAAAGAAGAAATTCTTCTGTGACTTGAAACACTACTTTTGGGATGATCCATTTCTTTATAGAAGGGGTTCAAATCAGATTTTACACTGTTGTGTGCTGGAAGTAGAGTAGCATCAAGTGTTAGAATCATGCAACTCTACACCATATGGAGGTCATTTCGTAACTATCAAAACATCAGCAAAGATACTACAATCAGGTTTTTATTCGCCTATGTTGTTCAAGGATGGCATTATATGGTGAAAAATTGTGATAAGTGCCAAAGTACCGGAAATATCTCAAGAGGAATGAGATGCCCTTAAACAACATTCTAGAAGTTGAGATATTCGATGTTTGGAGAATCGACTTCATGGGACAGTTCCCTTCTTCCTACAGTCAACAATACATATTGTTAACAGTGGATAATGTATCCAAGTGGGTTGAGGCTATGGCTTTGCTAACTAATGATGGTTGAGTGGTAACTCAATTCTTGAAAAGAACATTTTCACTAGATTTGGCACCCCGATAGCGATTATTAGTGATGGTGAGAAGCATTTTTGCAATCGCCTTTGGCTTCGTTATTGGCTAAGTATGGAGCGAAACATCGTGTCTTGACTCCATATCATCTTCAAACTAGTGGGCAAGTGGAAATCTCCAACAGGGAGTTTAAGAAGATTCTCGAGGCTACGGTCAATGCATTACGTAAAGATTGGGCAAAGAAACTAGACAATGCACTTTGTGCATATATAACAACATTTAAAACTCCATTTGGCATGTCTCCATATAGGCTGGTATTTGGAAAGACTTGTCATCTTCTGGTTGAGTTAGAGCATAAGGCATATTGGGCAACACACTTGCTCAATTTCAATATGAGAGAAGTAGGAGAAAAGAGGTTCTTCAACTTCATGAGCTTGATAAGTTTCGATTAGATTCATATGAGAATGCAAAGATTTTCAAAGAAAAAACCCAAGAGATTGGACGATAAGCATATAAGAAAAAATGAGTTTGAGGTTGGTCAACAAGTGTTGATGTTCAATTCACGCTTCAAGCTCTTTCCGGGAAAGATAAAGTCTAGGTGGTCGGGTCTCTTCACAGTGGTAGTCATGTTTTCACATGGCGCTGTGGAGGTGGTTTCTTAGGATCAACAGAGGAGGTTCACAGTAAATGGACAACGGTTGAAAGTTTATTGGAGAGATAACTACTCCATCGAGAAGACAATTGTGCCACTTAATAATGCAGACTAGCCTAAGCAACAAAGTCGAGCTATAGACTATAAACAAGCGCTTATTGGGAGGCCAACTTTGTTGCATTAGATTAGGATTTTTTTTAACTTTGGTATCTTAATGTAGAGTTGGCATCATTCATCCATCACATTGGTCACAAGAGTCTTGTATGTGTCACATAAGTTTTAAACAGGTGTTGCATGAGTTTGGGGATGTTACCATTATAATTAGGTGAGCGAGAGTGAAAACAGGTATTTCAAGGAGAAATCGAGATCTTTAGAACACCAAACTCTCAAAAGTATGCTAGTCGAAATATTTGAATATCATGAAATTTTTAGGCGTCATACTACTTTCACGCCTTTCATGCATCACTTGGAGATATTCAGAGCATATTAGAGTAGAAATGAGTTTCAAACAATTCTCTCAGGTCAACATACACATTACATCTTTGAAAACAATATTGGTACGAGAACAATATGATGTTTGGGGGAGTCAAAAAAAAAATATGGGGCAGGCCCAATGGAGCATAGGAACACTCACTTGCTGGTCACGGCAGGCCATGAAATGCTCTTTCTAGTGAAATTGGCTCGCCAATTGGGTGAATTGCGTGCCTCATACTAGGTTGGGAGTTTTAAAACTCCTCAACGTGGTTCCAATTGGGTGAAGCGCGCGCCTCATCCACCACTAGGCGCACGCCTCATACCGGGTTAGGAATTGTAAAACTCCTCAACCTGGCTACACTTTCCATTCTTTCGCCCCTTTTACACGCCCCCTCTTCCCTAGCCCATGAGATACCTCCATATATTTCGGTTGGGTCTTCAAGTTTAGGTGTCTTCTCAATCAACTACTATTTTTAATTACTTCCATCCACTAATTTTGAAAAATTCAAAGGTAATCTGGCTATACCTCTACTTAGCTTTTGTTGGCATTTTTCTTACAATTATTTTGGATTGTGCTATGCATATTGTAGTCATGGAGTATGGGTTTAGGTAGTTCTTGGTTTTCATAATATATTTTTGTGATGTTTGGGGCTTTCACACAATTCATGGGTGTTTTTGGATTTTGTTTCATAATCATGCCTACCGAATGTTTGTTAAAATGCCCATGTGAAGTGTTTGTTTACATTTTTGCACCAAACTTATGCCTCACACTTGTGGTTCTTTGATGAGCACTCTCACATACTTGTACTCTTATATGTAACATTTTTTGTACACAATTGGGTAATTCTTCCAGCCCAGCATTCAATATCTGCATTCCGCTCATTCGTCCCCTCTTTTTTTTGTCCTCTGCTTTCTATTGCTCTTTTATCTATCACTTTTCTTTCACTTTTGGACTGATAGTTTCCAACCTTGTGATAGAATGCCACTGAATCGATGACACGAGGCCTCTATATCTAAATAAAAGAAGAGCCTGGTACATTCAGCACTATGGCACGTACATGTGTTGATGACAGTGGATGAAGCGTTTCCTTAGTGCAGATCACAAGAGGCTCTTTGATCAGGTACTATAGAGGAGGAGCTACATCGGATATATCAAACTTTAGTTCAAGAGTTTTATGAAATTTTAATAGCCAGATTGACGATCAAGAATCCGACCATAAGCACCACATAAGGATTAGGGAGAACTGGGTGATCTTCACCCTCGAGATGATTGATGAGTATCATGGTCTAACTTGGGACAATATCATCCTAGTACTTCTGGAGCATGATATGTCCTGGTAGTTCATATGTACTATGGAGGAAGGGAAAATGAGGAGAGGAGTTTGAATATAACAAATTGACTTGCTCGTTGACAGTGCTGACGAGATCTATCTGCCATAACATTGAGCCCACATCACATATGTCTATTTTCAACTTTGCTAAAGCGAGGGTTCTCTTTCATTTGGCATGGGGTCTCAAGATTGATTTTGGGACATTCATATACGATCAAATTGTTGAGTTTGGTTCGATTCTACAAGTACATCAGAAGATGATTTTTCTTAGCCTTATCTGTGGAATATGCTTATCCCCGGGAGTACGATTCCTTCTCGTGGAGCAGCCGGCCCCACCCAGTGTCGCTATCAACCGTACATCCATAGAAACATTCGTAACGAAATATCCTTGCAAGTAGGCAGCGCTATCAGCAGTAGTAACATGGGGCATGCAGCCCCCACAGCCTGACCCTATCGTCGACAACCCGCTCTTGCGATAGTTATTTTTTTTTGTTAAAGGAAGGCGGTACCTCCGAGATTTTATGATTATACACTTATGGCAGAAGAATACTGTGGTTATATGAGGAAATAATGAAAGTAGTAAATGAGAAAGTATTACTTGCATTACAATGAAAATAAATGAAAATGGATAAAAATAAGAATAAAGAATAAAAATCATATTATAATGTAGGGCAGTCTATGTCTATCAATCTGTATGAGTGCCCTAACATGTCGTGACAGGTCAACTAGTCCATATATATAATATTTTCGATGATCCCAACCTTCTGCATCAAGAGCATCTGCAACCTTATTCACCTCTCTATAGATGTGGAAGACTGTATCTCTATCGAATGATATAACGTCTATGATCTGTCTAAGTATGCCCTGAATAGCCCATGGTCCTCCTCCTCTAGTGTTGTTGTGAGTAGCCACTATAGAATCTGCCTCAATCCAAATGTCTGAAAGATCGAGTCCTCTAGATAGTAAAATCCCATCAGAATAGCCTTGAACTCTGCCTCTAATATCCTGCACAATCCGTACGAAGCTGAGAAAGCCCTAATACATTGACCTGCGTGATCTCTAATGATACCTCCCCCGCTTTTAAAACCATTTTTAACGCATCCATCAGTATTGATTTTGACAGATTCGATTGATGAAGTGCGCCACCAAACCAGAACAAAGGGAGAAGAGGAAGGAGGTCCAAAGCAATACCAAAGATGGGTGCAAGTGTTCCATCTATTTGCTAATGCACAACTCGAAATATTCTTCCCTTATGAAGAAAACAAATCATACGATAAACTCTACAAATGATACATCTGGCCTCTATGTGAATTTTCCTATGCTTTGCATGATTTTTCTTGGTCCAAAGAAACCAAAATATTGGTAGAGGAATAATAGTACGAATGTTTCTACAACGAACATACTATCCAGAATACTGCCATCTCTGGAACCATTGTCTGGCTCCCTCTTCTGAACTCATAAGAATCTTAAAAATATCCCCAAAATGTTGCCATACCTGATTGAAAATGCTATTGCCAGTGAAAATGTGACTGATAGTCTCAATCTCAATGTAGTATTGGAAACGAGAAGTCAACTGACATCCAATCCTCATTTGAATAACCACATCTATTAGAATGAGGTCCTACCATATTCTCGAACAGAAGAATGAGATAGTAACTGGAAAATAGAGCTCCGTAGTAACTGATATGAATCCTGACACTGACGTCTCGTACGTACGAGCTACCATACAGACTGTTACGAAGCTACCATCCGATATAACCTGTCAAATAATGCGATCTGAGATATCTACACATAAAGGTATAGCCCCTATCTGTATCGCCATAACAAGAGGGATATCATGTAATAAACGTCTTATAAACCACTTAGTGTCATAAAAAAAATCCTACCCCCTCGTAGTGTACTGTTGGTATGGGAATAGTGATGCCATGATTTCACACATCCAACAATCATACCAAAATATATTTGACACGTCCTAAAGTGCCATGCAATATGTGGCTCTATCCGAAGCCCAACTAATTTCAACCTCTTTTAGGTAGGAGAGCTGATTTGGGAACTACCACAAGTAAATAATGTGTCCCCATATAATACTTGCTCAGTAAAAAATGTGCTCAAAGTGACATCTGAGAATAGAACAACCACCAGAGCTTTATGGAGAAGCTGTCCACCATATCATATAATTTTCTAAATCCTAGACTACATTCATCAATAGGAAGACAAATTTTCTTCCAGCTCCGCCAATGTAAATGTCGTGCCTACTTGGAATCTCATAGGAAATGTGCAAAGATGCTCTCAAGTTTCTTTAAGATAGTCTTGGTTGTTGCATAATCCGAAGAAGATGTAATGGCATGGAAGAGAGCACTGACCTCAGCAAGGTAATAGGCCCCTAGGTAATAAAAGTCATGATGCCTAACCTGAAATCCTACTCCCATATTGATATGATCCGGGGTGCGTCACAATTTATCAAGATTTTGATGATTGTTGGAGAGAGAGTAGAGCCAAGTTCGAGACTTCAAAGAGTTGATAAATCTGGTCACTTACATGTTCGAGCAACAAAGTTCATAATATTGAAGAAAACAAGCCAATGGTCAAGCAACATGTTGGGGATGGAAGCTGGAACGGGTTGCAAAGCACTCGAATTTTTAGTCTCACTAAGACCCATTTTTGGTATAGTATACATTCGAATTTGAAGATTTTTATTTCTAGAAGATTTGTACCCCTTAAAGTAAGCTTTCCAACTCATTTTGAATCACCTAAATCGGATATCTAGNGCCAATGGTCAAGCAACATGTTGGGGATGGAAGCTGGAACGGGTTGCAAAGCACTCGAATTTTTAGTCTCACTAAGACCCATTTTTGGTATAGTATACATTCGAATTTGAAGATTTTTATTTCTAGAAGATTTGTACCCCTTAAAGTAAGCTTTCCAACTCATTTTGAATCACCTAAATCGGATATCTAGAAAGGAAGATATGATCAAAATACCAAAGGCTGTCCAAAAAAACTATTTTGACGCGAATTTCCCTGTTAGACTAGAATTCTACTTTCTTTCCGATTTTACAATATTTTGTAACCTAATTACGTTTTTACTAGGTTTTCTAGCATTAGTATAAATAAGATATTTATTTCTAGGGCTGGCCGTGGGTCGGTTCGGTTCGGTTCGGGTATTTCGGGTTTCAAAATTTTCAGGTATTTAATAAATGGAACTGTCGGGTCCAAATATAATTATGGAACCGTTCGGGTTCGGTTCCTTTCGGTTCGGTTCGGTTCCATTCGGTTCCATACTATAATTAA
>CAIGRR010172967.1:0-13636 GCA_903798365.1 Fraxinus sp. 1973-6204
TTCAACTCATTTTCAACTATACATTCTTCAATAAAATAATATTTTTCATCACATCAATAACTTTTTTTTTTTTTAACCACACATTCTTCATCAATCTGCTATTCCAGAATACATTCTTCCAGATAATGTGGTTCAAACACACCCTTAGATTGATTTATATTTTAGAAAGTGTACTCGATAAATTGAATATCACCTTCTTTATTCGTGATGATCATACCTCCGGAGCATATAGAAGTTTTATGTTCATTGAAAATCTTTAGTTCGTTGGTCTTTTCGATTTTTCATTTGATATGTGGGAATCAAAACTCTTGTTTGTTGTATTCGCCTTTGACCTGGGAGTTAGCCTACACTTCACTCAACCCAACTTAACCGCGTTCAGTTTGTATTCTTAGAAAATATACTCTCAACTCCCTCTTTCAAACTAGTGGAATTTGCCCCATTGGTGGACAAAATTTTATGACGAAACTTGGGTTTTAAGGATATTATTCCTCAAGATACTCAACCCGTAGACTATTTAGCCGTGTAATACATGCATGCATGCAATCTAAGAACGTGTTCGATAGAGATTAAAATCCAATTAAAATTGAAAATATAGTCGTTATTGGCCACTCGTCTAATAAAAGTCAATAATAACGGCTAGTTTTTCAATTTTAATCCAATTTTAATCTCTACCAAATGGGACCTAAATGTAAAAGTTGACATTTTCACACATGCAATGCTATTTTAGCATCACTATAATGTATGACTACGTTTGGCTAAACTTTAAAACGTTTACAAATAAGTATATAGATAAAATTTAAATTAGATAATTTTCTTTTTTATCGAGTATAAATTATCTATTAAAAGAATAAAAGAACATGTCTAACATTATTCAACCTCTGATAACAAGGCTAATAATTGCAATCATGTTATATGTACATCTTTCTTTACGTCATTTTTGACATTGTGTCACGTGACGATATATGATTGGACAGTTTTTTAAAACACGTATTTTTCCATCCAACACTTTTTAAATTTTCATACAATATACAAAAAGATGTAACCCATAAAATGTACGCTTAGTATTATTCTAATAATTATGCTATGCATGACAAATTACATCAGTCACCTCTAGAAGCTAAAGCTTGTTTAATCGGGTAATGACCAATGTCAGCGGAAGGAAAGGTCATTTCCATAAACTTGTCCAACTCTAATATTTCCGGTATGTTACGCCTTCGTTTGACAATCATTATTTAAAAATTTTATTTATTACATATTTATTTTTAACCACAAATTCACACGATAAAACATTTTATATGCAAATCCAAAATTTTCCCCTACTTTTTTACCACACATTCTCTTAAAAATCACTATTCAAAATATTATTTTGATCAAATAACGACCAGCAAACATGGGCTAAGTCCTTCAATCGAAAGTCTTGATTCTCTTATACGTAACAATCTATCTAGTCCTATTCCAACAAATTGGATAGGGTTGAAATTTTGAATGAACTTGAGTGGAAGCAATATTTTCCTTGCTCTTCTAAAATTTAGCAGCAATGTAAAGCTTGTCTTAGATGGAAATTCTCTATTAAATTCAAATCGGCTAGGAAACAAAGGAACGAGAATAATATGGCAATATGAAAATTAAACAATCGAGAATACAAGATTTTGGGCGCGTTTGAGCCACATTTTTTCTTCATTATAATGAAAAATATGACCGTTATCCATCACATNATCACATCAACATTAAAATTCAAACTTTCTATCTCTTGTGTGGGGCCCATAACGGCTATATTTTTCATTCTCATTCTCATTATAATGTGGCTCAAACGGGCTCTTTACGTGAAAATTACCACGGGTAAAAAATGATAATTCACTAATATCATTAATGGAGGATTACAAATTGTGTAGAATGTAAGCATGATTTTTTAAGAAGTTTACTTCCATATCTAAAGTGGGAAAAAGAGTCTTAAGATATGGTGGAGTTCAACTATAACGAGTCTAAACAATAATAGAGTGTTTGGGATAAAATAAGATTTAAAAACCTTCCCAAATCGCGAACTATTCATTTTCGGATAAGACCGTTGCTCGAGTGTCGGTCTAGCAGCTATTGAACGGTCAGCGGCCTTGCGGTAAGCGAGCGTTGGGACTATTGTTTAAGCGCTCGAGCAAGATCAAGGCGCGTAGTGAGCGTCAGTTCGATGTTTCTCACGATTTCTTCGTCTCCTATTGAAACTTGGACTCTTTTAAGTTTTTTTTTTTCAAACCCAACACAAATTCTAAACTCCCAAATTGAATTTCAACTAGAATTTCCAAATAGACTTCAAATAGAATTCGTATGACACTCAAATTCTAACAAAATCATACTGGAAAAGCTCCTTCGCAAGGAAGTGCCATATCGTCTCGTGGTTCAAAATCCTCACACGTTGCGTATAATCCAACCACCGCCACAACAATTGGGTCAGTGAAAGGGAAAAGTCCCAACATTAAAAAAGATGTCATCATGGTTCCTATTGCAAGTTTTAATACCCGGACAACAGAACTATGTATGCTCTATATTATCGAAAAGAGTAATGTTATTTAGGTGGCAGCACCGGTGTCATTAAATAACAAGTTCAATTAAATGAATTACATAATTTTACCTTAATTGAACATATCACACGATGCGCATAAACTGCTACTGTAACACTATTGGTGCGAGATAACATTATTCTATCGAAAAACAATTCTGATTTTCCTGGCCGTGTCTCTTA
This sequence comes from Fraxinus sp. 1973-6204, assembly GCA_903798365.1. Classification (NCBI taxonomy): domain Eukaryota; kingdom Viridiplantae; phylum Streptophyta; class Magnoliopsida; order Lamiales; family Oleaceae; genus Fraxinus; species Fraxinus sp. 1973-6204. Next base: position 2,735 of record CAIGRR010172967.1, read on the forward strand.
TCTATTTATTTCTGCAAAAAGTGAAAAGAGAGATACGCTATTCCAATCCAAGTCCCCTTGTGATTCATCCAAGAGACCCGTTCAATTCAAGTAGTGTTATCGTCAAAAAGTACGTGGCATACAAGCGACGGAGGGTTCTCCCACGTTGGACAATTCGACATCGATAAGTAGGGTCAAGTGACCCCACAGAAAATTATGATTTTTTTCTTTTTTTCAAAAATTCTGCATTTCCCTTTTTTTTTTTTCTTTCAAGTATAGGTTTCTTGCTTACACTCAATGACTTTCCTTTTCATTAGTTTATCTGGTTGTCCATTTGTTAGTGAAATATATTATTGGGTTTTGGCTTTTGAAGTTCTTAAAATATGAATTTAGTATTGAAGAGAGAGAGAAATATTTCAAACATAGAAGAATCTTGCAATTTTTAAATTCTTTTTGGACTTTTTGTGAAAGTAAAGAATCACAAGCAACCGTGGTGTTTTCAGGTCTAAGATCATAGTTTACGTGTTGGATCATTGTAGTCGTTGGAAGTCTAATGTTTGATTTTGTTCACCGTATATGATATTTGATTAAAATTAATAAATGAGTTTTTTTTTTCCTGTACTATATATTGATTTTCTATGGTTTTGAGGGTTTAATGTGATTGGAAAGATGAGGATATTGTTGAAATTAGTATTTAGATGGAGAATTTTTAGAGTTCAATATCTGGGCAATCCAAAGTATAATGAAATTTGGCCTCTTAAACATAATTGTATTTGTTCTTCGTTGACAATATGTAAAAAATTAGATATTTAAATTAACAAATTATTACTCGCAAATTTCAATATCTGTTTTCCGCAAAACCCTTACATCTATCCTTGTCTTCTCGCAAAATAGGAAAATGCGTAATTTACAATTGTAATAGTGTACTGACTTGTTTTTATTAATGTTATATATATATTTTTTAAAAAAATAAATAAATTACATTTTAATTTTCGACCCTACATTATTAGAAGTCTGACTTCACCTTTGCTACAGAATGAATTTTGTCATGGTGGCTTTTGGGTAGCTTATAAGAGAGAATTTGTTGATATCATTAATAGAAGGAAATATTTTATGAATATTAGGATTTTAATTAAATTTAAATTCCAAAAGAATATAAAATATTTAAAAGTATTTAATAAGCATAAATATTAATACACCAAATTATAATTACATTAAAGTTCATTAATCTTTACTCAATATCACACTAGTCTTAATTTTTTTTCTTCATCGTATTCTTATTTAACATATTATTGATCATAAAATTTTGTCCTTAATCATGATTTTTGTTAAAAAAAATATTGTTAACATGCTTTAAAATGAGGGACAGAGATTTAATCACATTTTGTTGTATTATTGCTTATTTAAAAATACAATGGATAAATGAGTTTTTTACTCTATTTTAAAGAAAAACACGGAAAGAAACCATGATTACGAATAATTTTTATTAATTTGAGAATAAAAATGCGTAGAAATTTTTTTTGAGACAAACAAATAATAATGGATAAATGTTATGTAAATATATTTAATCATATAAAAATGGTGATTGAAAATAGCCACTCAAATTATTTTTTGAGTAATTAAGCCCCCGTTTGACACCCATTTTTTTTCTCATTCTCATTCTCATTCTTCATTTCAACCACATATTCTATCAATAAAATAATATTACACATAAACCTAAAAATTCTCCTTACTTTTTGATCACACATTTTTCAATCAATCACTATTTAAAAACACATTTTCCTACTAAAATGGGTGTCAAACACCCCCTAATTAAAAGTTACTTTTCATTGTTCCAAAATGTGCCAAATATTCCAATATATTAGGAGAGAAGAAGTGTTAATTCATTTCTAGAAATCTTAGTCCAATAGGATAAATTTAAGGTCACACTTCTCTCTCGCTCTCTCGTTAGGTTTGGTTTTATTGGTCTCTGTTCACAATCTCTTCCCGTGCCCTTCAAATGGCTGCCGGCATAGCTTCTCTTTATCTCTCCGGTAATAACTAACTACTATATTCTTTTATCTTTATCTTTTTCATTTCGGTGCAGAAAAATTGAACTGGATTACGGTATCTGATATGATGATTTCTACGAGATTAAGTGATCATAATATTTGTGTTCGAGTTCCCGCTTTAGGGTTTTGATTGTTGCCTTCAATGTGTTCTTGCATGTAATTACTCTCAGGATTGGAATTTTACTGTGGTAGTTCAAAATTTTTGCATCCCCTCCAATTTATGTCTCAACTTGAAGGGTTTGATTTTTAGATGTGAAATTGAAATAACTCAAGAGTGATTTTTACTTTTACAATTTAGTGTTTTCTAAATTGTTTATGTTCCCGTGCAGGTGGAAATCTTCTCAAGACTAGGGATATGTTGTCGGTCAGGTCAGGCACTTTTGTCAAGACACCACCAGTGACTATTCAAACCAAGTCGAGTCGTTCTGGAATCAGGCGCAACTTGTCTGTATGCGCAGAGTACAGGTATACCGTATACAGTTGTCATTTAACATATCTAATATTTGTTTCAGTTCATCACGGGACGTGTCATGAGTTACGTGTAGGTTGAAAGTTGTGTGCCTTTGCTTAGCTTAGCTGACAAATAAACCATGCTTATTAATTTTCCTCCCTAGCAAAACAAACTCCAAGACACTGTAAATAATGTCATATGGCCACAATTATGGTGTTACTTTCGCAAAACTCAACATCATGTGGCCGTCTTATCCACTTTTAACAGGACATTCACTTCTGCCATGCAAATTGTAGGCATTGAGACTGTATCCTTTCTCCTTGAGGACTTGATGTTCTCATCCAAAGTTACCACCTTCCAATCACATCTAAGGAGAAACATTATTGAAGCAAGCCTCTAATTTTCAATTTGATATATTTCTACTTCATAAAGAAATTACTAAAATATGTATCTTAATCTTTTCATGTTCTATTGGTATTTTGTTTCTCTAAAGGGAAGCTCATATATTCCATCTTCTAATGATGAAGTTTTTTTTATAACTCTATATTCTAGCCAGTGTCTAAAATGACTCAATGGGGTACCAAGATGTAGGCTTCAAGACAAACCAATAAAATAATTAGAAAAATACAAAATACAAAAATATGCTCCTAAGAAACTATTGGCCATCTTGAAAGACCATAATAAAACAAATTAACATGCTATCAGCTTCTTCTCATTCTTTCTCATGATACCCACTTGCAATGGCGCCTTCCCCTTCCCTTTCCGTGTAAAGGCAGAAAAATGAAAACAAAAACTTTAAAACTTTGTAAGCTATAAAACATAGTTCAAGAAGCTGAAGTCAGAAATAAAAAGCCTAGAAAAGTAAGACAAATGAGTTCACACTTCAACTGTCTTGAAGGTTAGCCTCGAGGCATAAACCTTGACAAATAGCACTCAAGCATAAGCTTCAAGCCGTCTAAGGAAAGCCTCACGAGAGGCGGATCTCAATGCATAAGCTTCAGTCAACTTTTTGAAAACTCAAATTAGCTAAAACAATTCATACTACTCTGAACTCTCATCCTTGCCCTTTCTTTGTTCAAAATTCGAAGTTGGGTTTGCAGGAGTCTTCAAGCATAATATGGTTTTATATGCCGACCATGTTTGTCACTGATGCATACTTGTCATTCAGTTGACAAGTTAAAATTGCAATAGACCGGGTCAGTAGGAATTAGTTGGTTTCTGATGCATTTCTTAAACTATAGTTGGGCTTAGTATAACATCAATTGGAAATTGGTTTTTCAATAATATTTTGGCCAAAAGTGAAAGATAAGCAAGTTGTTCAACTTCTGCCATATGGCTGGCATATCGAATGCCGTGCCATTGGCTAGAATTACTTCGAGTGATTCTTTTTGATAGAAGCTCTTTTACCAGCTCTGTAGAACCATTGAAATGTTTGTGGAGGCTACACGATCTATGCAATTTCTAGAAAAGAATCTTGCCTATTCTTGCTTACGCCTCTTTGCTTGTGCTCACTGCATTCTGCTTTTAAATATGAGATCTCTCCTTGATCCGTGTTCTCTCTTTTAACTAGTCCGTTGAATTGTAGCATTATTAATGATGATGAAAAACAAGTTTTTAGAGAATAGTTGTTTTGTAGTGAAGATTGAAACATCACGTTTTTTGCAAATATTTTATTTGGGTGAATGTGTTCAAAGTCAAATTTTCCTAGAGTAATGTAGACTATGTAGTTGGCCTTGGGCATTGGCTTAGGGGCAGACACACTTTTTGGTGTGTGCCAGTGTTGTAGCCAGTTCTCCATGGCGATGTGATATCTGCCATAATTTTTTCCTCTTATATGCAGTGATCATAGAGGTGGAAGTGGTGATTTTGTAGCTGGATTTCTTATAGGAGGTGCAATCTTTGGAACACTTGCATATGTTTTTGCTCCACAGGTGAGCATAAATATTTACATAATTCTCAATCTCAGTGTCTCCATATTTACTTTTCTAGCTCCTCTAGAAATGATTCATGATTGATCTAGTTGACTTGTGGAAAAAATGCTAGCTTAAGTATGTTAATAAGCATCAAAAAAAGTTATCACTAGCTTCTAGATAGGGTAATTGGATAGAAGCTGATTGGATAGAGTGAGTGGAGCCTGATTTAGTATGTCAATAAGCATCAAATGAAGTTATCACTAGTTAGTAGTTCCTAAGATGGGCTGATTGGATAAAATTAGTGAAGCCTAATTCAGTATGTCAATAAGCATCAAATGAAGTTATCACTAGTTCCTAAGATGGGTGGGCTGATTGGATAAAATGAGTGAAGCTTGATCTTTAGTAAGTGATGCAGCGTTGGAAGTCAAACACCACATACCATGAAACTGCCACTCATAGCAGCAGAATAAAATTACAAATGAGGAAGCAAGCCAAGTAGGGAAGTTTAGTTATATTTTCCTCAATAGTAAAGTACGTAAAAGTTTACTCCTAAAATGCCCCAACACAATCTGTAACCTGCCCTTCTTGATATTGCTCGGCATTGATATGGCTCATTTATTCAAATTAAGTTTGAGCTTTGCAAAGTACTAGGGCTCACCTCCAACTGTACGTTGACTTTGAATTGTTCCTTGAGCTGGTTGAACTTGGTTCCAGACCAGTTTAAATATTTAAAAGTAAGCTAGTCAGAATTTTATTTGAAATCCTATTCAGAAAATATTTGGACTACAGGATGCTTACATATATAACTTTGTAATGTATGAAAAAGATAAAAAATAACATTTAGTTTTGCGAAATCATTAAACCTTGTTATGGATGCACTAGTGTTCTACTATTTGATTTTCTGCTATAATTTTTTACCTCTCTCTCTCTCTAAATATTATTAGATAAGAAGGTCACTGCTAAACGAAGATGAATATGGCTTTCGGAGGGCCAAGAGACCAATTTACTACGATGACGGCTTGGAGGTGATAACAATGACTTTAGTTTTCATACTTGCCTTTTGCCATAATAACAAGTTGAGTTAAGTAGTCCTTTCTCCATCCATCCCTTTCTTAATCCTCTCTGTTTTGTGAATTTCAGAAAACCAGGCAGACCTTGAATGAAAAAATAGGTCAACTCAATTCTGCCATTGACAATGTATCTTCCCGGTTGAGAGGTGGTAATAATATACCGGAGGAGCCAATTGAGACTGATGCAGAAGAAGCTACTGCATAATACCTTCTGTTTCATTCTCAATGATCGCAAAGGCTTCAGTTTTCCAGTTTCACTAGTGAGCTTTTATGATATACATGTAAACAGAATGCTTGAACATGTAGTCTTTGTAGTTGTTGAACTGTTTTGAGATGTTTAATTACGAATCTCCTCCATATTATAAATGATCAGTAAATTTCCTCAATCCGTGTAATATAAAATTGTTGAAGTTTTCTTGAAGAAGTTGGATGAAACCCAACATTTTAAGACCATTCAGGAACGCTTAAAAATCATTGCTACTTATGTTAATTGTAACGACTTGAGCCTCCGTGCTCAAGTCGTTATATTTGGAAAGAGTTTATGTTCATCTTATTCTTTATGGAGGCTCAGGTTTTTACAATTTTTCTTCAAATCCTTGTGTGAATTTTAAGATGACAATGAAAACAACCAAAGGAATAAATAAATGTTGCAATGAAAGTTAAAGATTTGGGATTGCATCCGTAAAAATGAAAGGTTATGGTGTATTTTGCAACAAAATAAAGGTTTGGAATCTCTGATGCAAATTTCCCTAAAATAAAAGTTACACAAAAAAACATGCCAAAAATCATTTTTAACTACATTGGCATCTATTGCAAATGGGTGGACCAGATGTGTTGTAGTGAGCCCAGAAGATTCAAGGCGAATGTAGCTTTATTTTATTCAAAGACTTTTTGCACGATTCATCCTCAACGTTTTGAGCAAAGTAGCAACTTTGTCCCTAGCCTTTTTTTCTTCACAAACCCATTTTCATTCTTTCATCAATTAGCACAATTTTATCCATCTTCTTGATTTCCATCCAAAAAGTTGTTATGCTAATGTGAAAAACAATGTTATAAAAAGCTCGCTAGATGAGAAGATTGACTTTATTATTTGATCATGTTTTATGCTTTTTAAAATACCGTAAAAAGTTAATATTGCATATAACTTAAATTAACCAAAATCGAATACAAGAAAGACAAGAAAAAATAGGAAAAAAGAATAAAAACCACTCTTCTTCGACCTCACCCACCCTCTATCCTTCGCCACCCACTCATTAGCCCCAAAATTGACGACCAATATCCATTCCGTCGGTTGTATGGGGAGGGAGGTGCGAATGTTTTATACTGGTATTTTTAGACATTTAAAATGCTTAATATTTTTATTACAATTTTTATTTGTTAAACCATACTTTAATTGCAGTTAAATATTCAATCTTTATTCATCGTAGCTATTACGTCCTTGATTTTCTCGCATTCTTATATAACTACCCATTTTCCTTGTATATAAACGATAGTATGATAGGGTTATGCTGCAATTTTTCCTTTAAAATATTTCTTTTAAGAAAAATCCTCAAAACCAAGGAGTTAATTTAATCAATGGCCACAGAGTTTTGTTATGGTTACTATCCGTTAATCGATTTTTAAAAAGTTACTCGTTGCTCATTAAACCTTACTATGGGCGTGTTCGGTAGAGATTAAAATCGAATTAAAAAATTAGTAGTTATTGTTGACTTTTATTAGACGATTGAGACCAATAACGACTATATTTTCAATTTTAATTGGATTAAAATCTATACCAAACACCCCCTATATATTGTCGATTGCTCACTGAAATTTAAAAAGTTACTCATTACTCGTCTAAATTTGAACAAAGTTACTCGTTGCTCACTAAATTTTGTTATAGGTAACAATTATGGAAATGATACGAGTGATTAGTATGTAACTTTATTCAAATTTAGATAAACAACAAGTAACCTTTTAAATTTCGATAAACAAGTAGTAATACATAGCAAAGTATAATTAGCAAATAGTAACCTTTTGAATTTTAATAAGCAAATGATAACTTATAAGAAAGTTGAGTGATCAATGATTAAATTAACTCCAAGAACAAGAGTAAAACCTACGAAAATCCCAAACGCAATCGTGGCGAATAGAGCTCCACTCTATCCCCTTCATTCCCCCCACACATTCTTCTGTTAAAAATATCGTCACTCCCTCGATTCTATTCCTAGATTCCCCAAGGATTTTTCACCATTTTCTCTGTTAATTCATTATTCGCATGTAATTTTTTTTACTTTACATCAAATGAGTATTTCTTTGAATTTCATAATTCTCAGCTTATGGAAGGCGAAGATAAAAGAACCACCCATAAGGTGCTTCGTCTGATCCTGAATCTCTTTCGCATTGATTTCTTGAACCCTTTTTTCATTTTCCTTTTGTTATTGTTTGTGTTTTTCAATGATTTCTTGGCAAAATATTTTTTCCCCCTAATTTTCTGTGTATGACTGAAGATGATTTTTAGTGCACTATGTGGAATTGATCTGCCAGGGTTTTCGTTTTGTGCTGACTAACAGCCTTAGAGAAGCTGGGGAAGTAAACAAGTCGCAGTCTGAATAGTTTAATCTATAGCAATAAGGACCCAATTTTTCATCCAATTTATCCTTGAAATTATTTATTGAGTTCGAGCTATTCATCCTTTTTTGAAGATTGAGTTGTTATCACCATTTTGAGTTAGTGGAAAAAGAAAAATCTTTTGGATCTAGTAAGAGCTGAATAATAGTAGTATAAAAGAGGCACGAAATTTGAATTGCAGGGTTCAATTAATGGTTATTCGGACAGAGTTGGGATGTGGGGGTTGGGGGGTGTTCAATGGCTATATTTTGTGTCTTGGAGGAAGTATGATGATTTATTAATTTCCTTTTACAAATGATATGAGAAAAAAAAAATTTCTGCATAAAGCAAGAGAACTTGTCGATTCTCTAGTTGAAAATTAGAACTAGTACCTTCCTCTCCCTGGGTTTAAGAGCTATTTCACACATGGTTTTATTCAGTAATGGCAATTTCTCATTGCAACTTCTTAGTATCTAGTTTCTGATTCTACTAGACTTGCAAAAACAAAACTCTAGTGGTTCTACTGTCTATAAAGGTTCATTTCTGCATTACCATAGAAACAACGTCACTGGGCTTTTGTGCCTTGTTTTATTAAAAGCTCAAGAACTCGTTCTCATGTAAATCATACTTCAAGTTCCAGAGACAATATGTACTAACGTGCTTTTAATGCTATAAATCACCATTATTGAATTTTTTTTGTATCAAATGATAGTCTATTTGAAGAATTTAGAGACTTCGATCTAGTGATATTTATGTAGTTGTATCATCTTATTTATCATATAGGGCGTGTTCGGTAGAGATTAAAAACGGATTAAAATTGAAAAACTAACCGTTATTGTTGATTTTTATTAGACGAGTGGGACCCAATAACGGCTATATTTTCAATTTTAATTGGATTTTAAGCTGTACCGAACAGGGCCATAATATTGGTTTCTGGCCTTCTTTCTGTTTTATTTCTTTACCATAAGTCCTATTAGTAGTCTGAATAAATGTGGAACCTCCACTGTTGTTTATTTATTTTTATTTTTTTAAATTTTACAATGGCTAACCATAAACCATTTTATTGATTAAGGATTATTACAAGGTTTTAGAAGTTGATTATGATGCAACTGATGAAAAGATTCGATTGAACTACAGAAAGCTTGCACTGGTTAGTAATATATGACATCTAAATCAGCTTGACTATGGCTTTTACTATTGGTACTTTTATACCCCACCCCCCACCTTTGGACAGGAACCTATTACAGGTGTGTATTCACATCAGTTATATTCTGTCTGCATGCAGAAGTGGCATCCTGACAAACACAGGGGTGATAGTGCTGTTACTGCAAAATTTCAAGAGATCAACGAAGCTTACAGAGGTGATTGTATATGATAAGTTCATCTCCTATTGATCTGAAATGTGATTCTGGTCTTTCAATGCATTTTGGCAAGTTACTGATGTGCTTGTGTGAATTGGAAGTTGATTTTGTTTCTTTGGTTTTTTTTGGCTAAACACTTGTTATGACAAACTATCATGATTGAATTTATTCAATATGGCATTATCTGTGACATATGCATTTGGTTTCCATGTACTTTGTATTTATTATTTCTTGGAATTATGTTAAATAAATAACTTAATATGAATGCATGACAAAATAAAACTAGAAACAAAGCCTAACATTTTTGGAACGCGTATTCAACTGCTATAGTCATCTAAAGACTCATTTGGTCTTTAAATTTTGAAGGGGGAAAAGGGAAAATGGAAGTAAAAAATATTGCCATATTCTTTAACTTTAAGATGGAAATAATATTGCATTGAGTTTTCAATTTGCGTAGATAAGTATAACCAAAAACCTACTACTCTGGTGGCTGAATTCCTTTTCGTTTGTGTATGCAAAATCAAGGCCTCTGAAATGCCAGTGCTAGCAGAGATTAATAATCACTCTTTTGTGGGCATTAGCATCAGCAGCGTTCAATACGTAAAACACTGAGATCTTCATCGTTAAGAATGTACCGTGTAACTTTTCTTCCATGTGACTTTTACAGTATTAAGTGATCCACACAAAAGACTGGACTATGATTTGAATGGAAACTATGAGATTGACAAGTATACTTTGAGGGTAATTTTTTTTCGTAATGTTATATTTCAGCTGTTTTTATGCATCTTCAACACTTGCTTAATGATAATTTGAATTGTTCCTATGCCGATACAGGAATATTTATCGAGATTTAAGGGGATGATACTTACCTGTAATGGGCTTGGTATTAGTCACACATCAATTTGGTAAGTCAGGTGACTGCATAACTAAAGCAAGAATTCATTGTTTAAACAAAATTTAAAGTTGGGAATACTCCCTTGTATAATTGCAATATATCATTGTTTGCAATGTTCTAAGGCTTTCGTTGCATAGTTCTTCACATCAAAAGATTTCTGCATTTTGTTACTATATCTAAAGCAAGTGATTCTTAATAGCAACAAGCAGCAGGTATGAGCGTTTTTCCCAATATAAGCCTTATTTCCAAGAAAGACAACTGATTCTGAACATTAGAGGAAATTCAACCCGTGCATGAACTTGTTTTTCCCAATATAAGCCTTATTTCCAAGAAAGACAACTGATTCTGAACATTAGAGGAAATCCAACCCGTGTATGAATTTGTTTGTTGAGGAGTTTTTGTTCCAAAAATTTTGCTCTTATCATATTTTTCTGGCCACAAAAAAGTTGGTGCCAGAAGTCAGGGAAAAGAAAAAGAAATTGACTCGCACAAGCAAACATACTATGAGGTGGGTGTCTGGACATATTAGATCATTGGATAATGCTTGCAGTGTGCTACGGCTACCCATTTTTACAAGAAATGTGCATTAAGTA
>CAIGRR010172975.1:0-10300 GCA_903798365.1 Fraxinus sp. 1973-6204
AAAAAAAAAAAAAATGGGGGGGGGGGGGGGGGGGGGTCCGGGTCCCCCCAGGACCCCCCTGCCTCCGCCCATGTATCAATGGATCACTGCTTAGAAAATTATTTTTAAGATTTTCAAAGTATAATCTTTTTTTCCTTCATGATGAAATTAAAGTTATTTTTCACTAATTGATTTTATATCTATAGATTATTATTATTATTATTATTATTATTATTATTATTATTATTATGTCTATATTTTAATTTTATAATATTGTACAGTATAAAATTTGTTATGTTATTCTCATTTTTCTTATGTACAAACATTTTATTAAGCTCACATATTAGTATTCGATTCTTCTCTGTACCTAACAAATCCATAAGATAATTATTTATTAATAGAGGATCTAGTAAAATATTAGACTATAATTTTTTTTACAAAAAATGATTTTAAGATAACAGTATACTATTTAGAACAAATATATTATAAATACAAAAATGATAACATAATTATATCTATATCAGTGGTAAGTATGCTGCCCTTAAAAGTTGGAGGTTGAGGTTTTATAACATGACTGGATAAGTGAATTGCGGGATAATAGTCCAAATGGTCACTGAACTTTGCAAAAGGTCTACAAAGAGCCACTGAACTTTACATTTTGTAGTCCTGTTCGTCACTGAGCTCACGATTCTCCAAATATTTACGGAATGCATACGTGGCTGCATATGTAGTTTGATGCGTCTATTGATGGGTGATAAGTCCACTAAGTGCTAAACACATGGACTTTTTTTTAAAAGAAAAAAAAAACAAGATTTATAAAAATAAATAAATAAAAATTTGAAATGAATTTAACCCCAAATTTCTTCACTTTTCCCGTCTCTCACAGCATACAGAAGAAAATCCCTAGCCCTGTTTGATACATATTAAAATTTTCATTCTTATTGTTCTACTCATTTTCACTACACATTTTTCAATAAAAGAATATTTTCCATCACATCAATAACTTTTCCTTATTTTTCAATCACATTTTTCATCAATTTACAATTCTAGAATACATTTTTCTAAAATAATGTGGCTCAAACACACCCCTAAATTCCCTAACCTCCACCTAGAGGTGTCGATCCGGGTGGTCCGACCCGAGTCGGCCCGCCAACATATGAGTCCGGTAACGGCTCGCGTGAAAAAAAGCCCGCCCGCTATGGATTACGGGCCGGTTACGGATCGGCACACAATTTTGGACTACAACCCAAGCCCGCCCGCTGACCCATCCGGGTCGAGCCTATGCGGGTTACGGGTCATAGTTTGTTTCGACTTGGCCCGTATAATTGTATAAATAAAATTATAAAAATATAGAATTTTTCATATTTATAGCAATTTTTTTTTTTAAAATGTAAACTAAGAATTGAACAAAATGATAAATTCATATTTATACAAAAAAATGTTTACATAGAATTCAAATTTAATGTTACATGAATTATTTAAAACTTTGAAAAGTTAAATTTAACTTAAACGAATAACAACNTTTTCATATTTATAGCAAAAAACATATTTTTTTGTTAAATGTAAACTAAGAATTGAACAAAATGATAAATTCATATTTATACCAAGAAATGTTTACATAGAATTCAAATTTAATGTTACATGAATTATTTAAAACTTTGAAAAGTTAAATTTAACTTAAACGAATAACAACTAAATGCATTTCTAATTACTATTATCAAATATTTATAGTATAAGTACATCTCAATTAGGTTGTCACCTACTAACTATAATATTTAATTTTTTTTATTATTTTTTTTCACGGGTCACGGTTAACCGCGGTCCGTGAAGGTGTAACCCACGAAGCACGCGGGTCACACCTCCTTGACCCATGAAATGCCCGCTCGGGTCCCAGGTCGGCCCGCGGTCCCGGGTCGATCCGGGCCGATTTTCACGGGTTTGGTCTGCCCGTCCGTCTTGACACCTCTACCTCCACCTTATAAGAACCCTAAAACCTAAATCCCAAATTGGATCCAGCACTGCAAACCGCAATTCCAGCTGAAAGTGCTTCTATTCTACCTCCAAGAACACGGAATCGTCCAATTCGAGGTCTGCTAAACCAAAAATCTTCTAGTTCAACCTCCTTACTTTGCTCAAATATGGCTTCTTCCTCGAATACAAACTGTTGCATAGGTGCGGTTGTGTGTTATTGCAGAGAGTTATCCATTTTGAAGATGTTGTGGATCGACGATAATTCGGGAAGACAATTTAGGAGAACAAGACTTGGAGAAAGCAGTAATGCAGGAGGATCAATAATTTAGAGAAAGTAGCCTCTGCTGCAGCTTGGTTTTTTTGAGGGGGTGGAATACAGCCACTCTTGGGGAAATTTTTGCGAATGTCTAAGGGGATTTTTGTGGGTTCATAAGGTATTCTTTTGAAGCAATGTTTTGTAAGTGTAGGCATCCAAGTTTCTGTAATTTTGGTATAGTGAAATGATGTAGTTTATGTGAATGCTGGATATTTAAAGAAGTGATTTTGTGTACTAAAACACTTTCTTATTCAAGTTTCTATTAATGCGAGATATATTTATGCATTTTCTCATTTCCCCGTTTTCAATGGTCTGCTTGTAGGAGTTCCAATTTGGGATTTGGGTTTTAGGGTTCTTCACGAGGAGGAGGTCGAGGAATTTAGGGATTTTCTTGTGTGCATTGAGAGAGAGAGGCGGGAAAGCTTGAGGAATTTGAGGGTTAAATTCATTTTAGATTTTTCTCAATTTTTTTTTTTGTAAAAAACAAAAAGTTTTTCTTAAAAATAAAAAATAAAAATCCACACGAGCTGCACTTACTTGACTTGGCGTCTACCAACTGACACATCAAGCCACATATGTAGACACATCATCAACCACATATGCATTTCGTCAATTTTTGAACGGATCGTGAGCTCTGTGATGAATGTGGTTAATAAAACACAAAGTTCAATAATAAATGAGATGATTTTTAAAGTTCGATAATCCCTTAAAGACCTTTTGCAAACTTTAGTGACTGTTTGAGCTATTATCCCAGTGAATTGCATAGTACTAAATATTTAAAAAAATATGATTGAAACTAAAATTTCTCATATCAATGAACAAGTTTATAACATAGACACATGAATGAATTGTATAGTATTGAATATACAAAAAAAATACGGTTGAAACTGAGCCCTTGGTTGATGTATTTTTTTAAAAATACATTTTTCTCTTTTTTTTTTTTCATTGCACATTTTTAATAAAATAATATTACACGCAATCCAAAAACTTTTCTTTCATTTTTAACCACACATTATCTATCAATCTACTATTTCAAAATGCATTCTACATAAAAAATGAGGTTCAAACAGGTCCTAAAAATTTTCATATCAAAGAAATATCGAGTGTCAAATCAACGTTTAAATAGCTAAGTAGGCGATTCATTTTATGCTGATATGCAATGGCTAAGATTTAATACCAAAATATCAACTTATGCAAGCATCATTGGAGCTTGCTCTTAGTTCTCATCTTTTGAAATCGGTCAGCAAGTTCAAGCACAACTTGTGAAAACTAATTTTTAACGGACATAAAATTGGGAAGTGCTCTAATATACGTATTCCAGACGTATATCACATGCCCACAAAGAATGCGTTTTCATGGACTTTCATGATTGATGAATACGGGAATAATGGAAGTTGAAATGAAGCACTCGACCTCTTTGGTAGAATATTAGTGACGTGTCCCACTGGGCCAAGTTATATTACATTCTTAGTAAAGTGTTTGCCTGTGCCCATATTGGATTAGTTGCTAAAGGAAGGGAGATCTTTCAGAGATTGTATATAAATTGTTCAGTGAAACTGAGAATGGAGCATTGTGCTTGCGTGCTTAATTGCCCACTTTGTATTTTTTGGTCCCTTTTCGCAAATTACCGCGTTTATCCTGCAATATTAGATAAATTGATAGAGAAGGCCAGGAGTAAGAATAGACAATAGAGGGCTCATTTGCTCTTATCTTGTGTAGATAAGAGATTTGAAGGTTGACATTGGGTCAAATCTGTCTAGGCATTGTCCCTTCTCTTGATCTACTTTGGTTACAACTCGATAGTGAGTATTGCGTGGGATGCGCATGAAGCTTGAATTGTAATGCAAATGCCTGAAATCCCGATTCTGATGTTTGGACAGCTTTACTTAGCTCTTTAGACTGCATAGCTCTTTGGAGATTGCATCCATAGCTTGCAGATGCATGAGCAATGGATGGCTCAACATAGACGCATTTTACAAGAATAGTGAAGAGAAAGAGAAGCGATTTAAGGTGTTCAAATATACTGTAGAGTTAATAGATAGCTTCGACAGAGCTGCTAATAACAAATATGAGCTTGGAATCAACAAATTTACACACTTGGCCAATGAAGAATTCCTTTCTAACTATACCGGACACTCTCTGCCATCCTTTCACACATCATCAGCAACCCCTTTCATGTAAGAAAAAGTAAAAGCAGTACCGGCTAGTCAACTGGAGAGCAAGGGGAGCTGTTACCCTGGTTAAGAACCAAGGACAATGTGGTTAGCCAACATCTCTACCAAACTATTTATAATATTCTGCAACTTTCATATTTCCTTTCATAATTTCGTACTTAATCCTATCTGTTATGAATAGACAGGATATTGCTGGCATTGCTCATATCAAAACTGGAAAGTAAGTTTCATTATCCGAGCAACAAATACTAGACTGTATTATTTATGATGGCTGCGGTGGTGGCCAGATGGAGCAGGTTTTTGAATTTGTTGAGAAGAACCGTGGCCTCGCCTCAGACAAAAACTATCCTTACTGAGCAATAATAACTGGCCATCAACCCGTTCCCAAAATTAATGAGAGCACACTGTTAATGGCCGTGGCTAACCAACCTGTTTCTGTTGCAATTGTCCCAAGTCGATTTCAGTTCTACAAGAGTGGGACTCTAACTGGCAAGTGTGGAACCGAACTAAGGCACACTGTTGCAGCAGTTGAGTACAATACAAGTGAAATAGTACCAAGTGTTGGATATTGAAGAATTCTTGGGGTTCAAACTGGGGAGAAAATGGGCACATAAGGGTGCAAAGGTAAATCAAAGCCAAAGATGGCATGTGTGGTATTACTATGCATGCTTCATATCCCACAAAATAAGTTTTTGGTAGTTCATCTTTGGAATTAGTTTATCTATCTAGATTGATAGTGAAAATCACGGATTATTAAATTAATGGCTACTAAGTTACCGAATGATTATTAATTATCCGTTTTTAATTTTGACCATACGTACGGAATTAATCAATCAAAAGCGACAAGTCACTTTTAATTGTTTCTAGACTATTAATCAAATAAGTCAATTTTCCTAAATTTGAATACCACAGTAATAAAGAAAGCAACAAATAACAAATACCAAAATGATGACGGAGAAACCCTAATTGGGTAAAAACTGCGGGATCAAGTTAGTTACCTCCACTATAAATAATATGGATTATGATCTGTTTCCAGCCTAACAAATTCCACTACTTTCTGCTACTGTAATTCCTGTAATCTCTAAAATCTACTGTACCCACCAGCTTCCCAATCTTCTACAATTAGATGCTGTCTAGCCGATCCGCTAGACTTCCTGATCTATTTTCTATAGCTTCCAAGATATGCTGTCTAGCCAGATCCGCCAGACTTCCTGATATTTTCTATAGCTTCCAAGATCTGCTGTCTCGTTCCAGCTTCCTGATCTTCTTCAATTGTCTTTTTCAAGTGGAATTCCAAGAATCTCAAATTTTTGTACTTTTTCTGTGCTTGCAATCCACCTCTCCCAATTTCCGACCAAGAGAGTACCTTCCTTAAAGTGTTAAGGAAGTTAGGTGTTTTAGATTGACGAACCTTGATGTTTTCCCAAAACTTGGTTGCCGAGTCTCTACAATGACATGAATGATTCCACCAATGAATTGCGTTCTTGAATCTCTCAAAAGATGATATGAATATGTTATACCAATGAGGTAGAATGAGACAACCAACCATTTTCGTGTAAGAGCATCTGTATTTATAGTTGGAGGTGTATGAGTAGTATGTGCCTTGTAAAACTCTTCAAAATTGCGAACTAGGGTTGGTCGCGTAACACTGTCGCTCGAGCGAGGTGGACTGCTCGAGCTAAGGGTATGTTGCTCGAGCGAGAAGCAAGCGACAATGGTTCTGTTTTTATCGCTTGAGCGATGACCATGTGTGAGGCTAGCGACATTTCGGCACTGCTTCTTCCTTGTTTCCAAACTCGAACTCAAATCCTAGACTACCTAACTCAACTATACAAAATTACACTTCACTCATTGACTTTTACACATGTTCAATTACACATGTTCAATTAAGTCATTTTTGTTCACAAAATTGCCAATTACAATATTGAACCTAATAGACAATGGAATAATGGAAGATCTGAGATGTAAGTTCTTGCTATTGAACTTGTGCACCTATCTATACATGAACTATGGTGACAGAATTTTGAATAAATGTTAAAATTGCGACAATTACATTTACAAGTAGACAAGTGAGTCTACATAGATTTTTTTGAGCTTCAATCATCTTTAAGTTGTCATGAACAAAAGATGAAATAAAATGAAGACTACAATTAAACCATTGGGGAATGAGTAGCGTAGGAGGCAAGAATGTGATGACACGTAGCACAACTTACCTTCTTGATCCTGAATCACCTTCAATGAATCACAGTTCTCTTTAAATCAAATATATTATTTAATGTAATATTAATGGCCCATTCTTTCAACAATATTCATCAACTGCGACTTTATCCCTAGCATAGGCTATTTCGCTAGGCACTTCCAATCCAATTTATGGGTTGTTTGACAGCTTTCGGGACAAAAAATTATAATATTTTGATAAAAGTTAATAAAATATGTAATTAAAAAATTGATTAAAATTAATTCTCGATTTTGACCTCAATTTTTTAGATTTTCCCTGAGAAAAACTTAATTATAAAACAGCAAATTGTAAGTCGAACCTAATTGAATTTCTAAATTTCTTAAAAAAACCCACATTTACATGAGCTCCTGTCTCGGGGAGCTTTTATAATTCAAGAAAATTGCTTTGTTAACCATTACTTTTCAGTGAAAGGGTCCCACATAGAGATAGAAAGTCAAAAAAATATGGCTGCTTCATTTTTCAACGGTCTGAAAAACAATTAAAATTGTCTGAAAATAAACACCAGAATCTCAAACAAATAAGATGATTCACTGAAGAAATGAAATATTTATAGCTAGTAATTATTATATTGGTTCAATAACTCTAATATTAGTCTTCTTACTACTCTGTATTGGCGTGTAAAAATATTACAATTCTCTATTCGAATACGAATATGCGTTGTCAACCTACGGAATTTCACTACAGATTGAACACACCAACAGTCTTTTCTCTTGCATCGGCTTTACAGAATTACATCAACTCACACCATCCTTCCCACGGCCAAAAGATCCATTCCCACATCCTTAAAACTGGGTTCAAACCCAATGTTAATATTTCTATCAAGCTCCTTATACTTTATCTCAAATCTTCTTGCTTGTCCTACGCCCGCCATGTGTTTGATGAATTGCCTCGACAAACTTTGACGGCGTATAATTACATGATCTCGGGCTATATAAGAGATGGGCTTGTTGAGGAATCTTTTGATTTGGTTAGAAAGCTGTGTTCTTCTAATGAAAAACCTGATGGGTATACCTATTCCATGATCCTGAAAGGGTCAACTAGTGGTAATGTAGCAATACATGCACGGTCTATAGGGAGGGAGGTTCATGCTCAGATTTTGAGATCTGACGTTGACGTTGATGATGTGCTTTACACAGCTTTGGTTGACTCATACGTGAAGAGTGAGAGGATGGCGTGTGCGAGAAGAGTGTTTGATTTGATGTTGGAGAAGAATGTGGTATGTTCTACGTCAATGATCACGGGTTACATGAACCATGGGCGTGTGGTGGATGCTGAGGATGTGTTTGAGAAGACGGTGGAGAAAGATGTGGTGGTCTACAATGCTATGATTGAAGGTTATAGCAAGTCAATCGAAACAGCCAAGCAGGCGATTGAGTTTTATATTGACATGCAACGGCTAAGATTTAGGCCCACCATATCAACTTATGCGAGCATCATTGGAGCTTGCTCTGTGTTATCAGCTTTTGAAATCGGTCAGCAAGTTCAAGCACAGCTTGCGAAAACAGAGTTTTTAATGGACATAAAACTGGGAAGTGCTCTGATAGACATGTACTCCAAGTGTGGGCGAATTGATGACGCAAGATGTGTTTTTGATCACATGCCCACGAAGAATGTATTTTCCTGGACTTCCATGATTGATGGATACGGGAAGAATGGATGTCCAAATGAAGCACTTGAGCTCTTTGATAGAATGATTATGGAGTGTCGCACTGGGCCAAATTATGTTACATTTCTTGGTGCTCTATCTGCTTGTGCCCATGCAGGATTAGTTGTTAAAGGGCGGGAGATCTTTCAGAGCATGTATAGAGATTATTCAGTAAAACCAAGAATGGAGCATTATGCTTGTATGGTAGATCTATTAGGACGAGCAGGAAGTTTGAATCAAGCTCTTGAATTTGTAATGCAAATGCCTGAAAAGCCTAATTGTGATGTTTGGGCAGCTTTACTCAGTTCTTGTAGACTACACGGAGATGTGGAGCTAGCTAACATAGCTGCCAATGAGCTTTTCAAGGTAAATGTTAAGAGTCGGCCTGGGGCATATGTTGCATTATCCAATACATTAGCTGAGGCAGGCAGATGGGATAATGTGAGTCAACTCAGGGGGTTGATGAAGGTAAGGGGAATACTGAAAGGTACTGGCTTCACTTGGGTTGGGAGTGATGCTGGTTTAGAAGCTTTCCATGCTGGGCAGCACTCGTGAGACAAAGGTAAAATATCAGTTACATCAGAATTTATCTGCGCGCAAAATCTCAAGCCCATTGATATTAGACCAGTAAAATAGATCAGTAACTCCCTACTATTCTCGGACAAGAGATTGAGGTTATTGATGATTGTCAAATAATCGACTTCGATGCTGCTGATTGCAAATGAAGTACTCTGGGGTGAGTTGTCCGATCACAGAGATAATTGTTCCATGAGCTTAAGATCGTTCTTATCTTCATGAAAAGACAAGAGGAAGACGTCTGGTCTATCAAGGTTTGTGTACCATGATAAGAGTCCAGAAATTTTTCTTTGTTGAAACAAGACGACTTGATATTGACATGGAGACTTTACGGACGAAGCCAATGCAAACAAGATGATATCCTCAATGATGGATAAGCAGCACACACTGGGATTGATATATAGGCTACTGAAACTCAGGCAAGCTCTAAGAGAGAACTTCAGAAGCTAAGCAGACGATATACTACGGAACAAAGCAAAGCTTGACATAGCTAGCAGAGAGGAAGATTGAAATTTGTTTAATCAAATGCCGACTTTGAATTGAATATCCAGTCAATTTATTGAGTTTTTTTTACAATGAACAAATTATGTTACTGAATTTATCATAGATATGACAGTTTTTCTTATTGTTCTCATATCAGAAAATCAGAAAAGTATTCCTGCGCAACTCGTACACATCCACCATAATATAATTCAGAAGCAAGAATTTAAGGTTCATTTGATTGCAAATGTGGAAAATGGATAGAAGGAAAATATTTTACAGGGAATTGATTTGCCTATAAATTATTTTATTGGGAATTATAATTAATTGTGTTTGATTTGTATAATTTTGTATGGAAAATGTTGAAAGTTTGGTATTCGTTTGACTTCGTTTTTTATGAAAATTGTCCATTAAAGTGATAATTTTTTTTTACCATTGGGTCTAGAATTTGTTCCAATTGTCAAAAAAAATAAAATTATCATACCGAATATCATTCGTTTGGCTTTGTTTTGCATGGAAATTGTCAATAAAAGTGATAAATTTTTTTACAATTGTATCTAGACTTTTTTTTTTCACCAAAACATCAAGAATTTTCTTTCCTCAAAAATGTGGAAAATAAGAAAATGTGGAAAAATTTTTGCCTATCAAGCACTATAAAAGTTGGAAAATGAAAATTTCTATTTTCCATAGAAAATATGGCGAATCAAACGGAGCATAAGGGTCCGTTTGATTGCAATGATGGAAAATGGGTGGAAAGAAAATATTTAACAGGGAATTGATTTTCCTAGAAAATGTTTTACTGGGAATTGTAATTAATTGTGTTTGATTGGTATAATTTTTCATGGAAAATGTTGAAAGTTTGGTGTCCATTTGGCTTCGTTTTTTATGGAATTTGTCCATTAAAGTGATAATTTATTCTA